>CM040800.1:3667496-3684996 GCA_022829025.1 Squalius cephalus | reverse complement strand
CAGTATTTACAGCGGCCAGTTTCAGGCTCGCACCAGCGCTTGATAAAAGCCACTCGAGGACGTTAAAAACAACTCTTTACTGCGGTAAAATCACTGTAATGCACAACTTACTCCTTCCATAAACCATTTAAAAAAGTCAAAACATAAAAACATGAGACAATATGTAGTATTGACAGTATTGAAACAGTACACTTATAAGTATACTACTAGAACACTGATATTAGTATGCAAACTACATAAAGTATACTTAAAATTTTTATATACTACAACTTTTATATACTAAAAAGTGGGCCAATTTAGTCCCAAGTAGTATTGAAACAGTACACTTATAAGTATACTACTAGATCATTGATATTAGTGTGCATACTACATAAAGTATACTTAAAAATATAATTTTATACACTAAAAAGTGGGCCAATTTAGTCCCGAGTAGTATTGAAACAGTACACCTATAAGTATACTACTAGAACACTGATATTAGTATGCATACTACATAAAGTATACTTAAAAATATACTTTTATACACTAAAAAGTGGGCCAATTTAGTCCCGAGTAGTATTGAAACAGTACACTTATGAGTATACTACTAGATCATTGATATTAGTATGCATACTACATAAAGTATACTTAAAAATATACTTTTATACACTAAAAAGTGGGCCAATTTAGTCCCGAGTAGTATTGAAACAGTACACTTATGAGTATACTACTAGATCATTGATATTAGTATGCATACTACATAAAGTATACTTAAAAATATACTTTTATACACTAAAAAGTGGGCCAATTTAGTCCCGAGTAGTATTGAAACAGAACACTTATAAGTATACTACTAGATCATTGATATTAGTGTGCATACTACATAAAGTATACTTAAAAATATACTTTTATACACTAAAAAGTGGGCCAATTTAGTCCAGAGTAATATTGAAACAGTACTAGAACATTGATATGCCCTGTGCATACTACATAAAGTATACTTAAAAATATACTTGAACTTTACTTAATAAAATGAAGTATACTTATACTTTGTAAGAGTAATCGATTAGTAAAGTAACAGCGCATCTCACCTAAGCAACAAACAAATTGAGATTAAAGTCTGGAGTGCAAACAATGCATGTTTGGATCATTAAAAAACAATTTTATCTCAACAGAAAATCTTTATTTCACAATAAGTCAAAACATAAAAACATGAGACAATATGCCTTTTTACAATAGATATTGTATAGATTTCATACTAATAGAAGGAATATAGCACCCGAGACCTTAATACTTGGTACACAATATTGTTTTTGAGTATGAATGTGTCATTTTGAGTAGAAAATTAACTCCAGATGTCACAAAATGACAAGTTAATAAACCTAACAAAAGCAATGATAAAACGGTGTAAATACAGCTGGAAAACAGTGACAAATCAATCAATCAATCAATCAATCACAACTTAACTCTTTTGATAAACCATTTAGAAAAAGTCAAAACATAAAAACATGAGACAACAATCAGCTGATGCTCGTCTAATGAGAGCACACCTGCGTCTAAATCAGTGATGTGAGAAAAACACGAATCCATCAGTAAAACACGAAAAAGCTTCCTGCGACAAATGGGGACTGAGCAGGAAACAAGACGAGCTGCATGACATCACTTCCTGTTTCATTCTCAGCCCTTAAACACACTTTTTCTGGCATTGAGTTTTTAATGCAACACGATTTAATGTGATCACTTTAACATTTAATGCAGCAGCGAATAAATATTAAATGAAAATGAACTTAATTCAGATAAAATTGAATATTCGAAGTAAAAGCAAAGTGAGATAATGAATAATGAATAAACTGAAAAAGATTAAGCCGGCCAAAACTGGGGGAAAAAAAAGTTTTAGTTGGGGTTTTCTCAGGCCTCTAATGTGCATCTGTGGGATTTTTACACTCCTTTATGGTCCAGCAGGTGAAAATGGTGCGTTTGCCCTTACAAAAAACAAGTTTACTCAAGTGTGCCATTAGTATACTTCTTTTAAACTAAAAACAAGAGAGCATTCTTTGTCTACTTTTTATGAACTTCTCAGAAATATACTTAAAATTATACTTAAGTATACTTGACTTATACTGACAAAAAAATTATATTTGTTAGATATACACTATATATTATAGTGTATTTGGCACTATAATTAAGTATACTAAGTATACTTGTAGTTGTGTTTACTCTTGATTGAGTAGCCTATTAAATACATTTGTCACTTAGTTTTACATACTAAACTTACATTGTTTGAAAATATTGATTTATAAAGAAAATAGATGTTCCTAATTCTGAATCTTCTGAAATCTTAATTTTTGTGTAATCCACTGGAATTTACTTTAAATCTACTTAAAGTAGAGTTAAAGGTACTTCAAGAATAAAAATAAAAACCTAGAAATAGCCTATATATAGTGTACTTAAAGTGCAGAAAAATTATACAGTATAGATATTTAGTTCAATTCAAGAAAACATCTAGTTTGATTACTGAGAGTAGCCTATAATTCAAAGTGTGCTTTCATAAACTAAAAAATGTGCTACAAGTAACTCGTAAACTATCACTATACCTATAAGTTCACTTGTATAGTTGCAGTAAAAATGGAAAACGTAGTTAATACACATTAAGTACACTTAAAAGTATACTTTTATACACTAAAAAGTGGGCCAATTTAGTCCCGAGCAGTATTGCAACAGTACATTTATAAGTATACTGCTAGAACACTGATATTAGTATACATACTACATAAAGTACACTTAAAAATATACTTTTATACACTAAAAAGTGGGCAAATTTAGTCCCGAGTAGTATTGAAACATTGCACTTATAAGTATACTGCTAGAACATTGATATTAGTATGCATACTACATAAAGTATACTTAAAAGTTTAATTTTATACACTAAAAAGTGGGCCAATTTAGTCCCGAGTAGTATTGAAACATTACACTTAAGTATACTACTAGAACATTGATATTAGTATGCATACTACATAAAGTATACCTAAAAATATACTTTTGAACACTAAAAAGTGGGCCAATTTAGTCCCGAGTAGTATTGAAACAGCACACTTATAAGTATACTACTAGAACATTGATATTAGTATGCATACTACATAAAGTATCCCTAAAAATATACTTTTATACACTAAAAAGTGGGCCAATTTAGTCCCGAATAGTATTGAAACTGTACACTTATAAGTATACTACTAGAACATTGATATTAGTATGCATACTACATAAAGTATACTTAAAAGTTTACTTTTATACACTAAATAGTGGGCCAATTTAGTCCCGAGTAGTATTGAAACATTACACTTAAGTATACTACTAGAACATTGATATTAGTATGCATACTATATAAAGTATACCTAAAAATATACTTTTGTACACTAAAAAGTGGGCCAATTTAGTCCCGAGTAGTATTGAAACAGCACACTTATAAGTATACTACTAGAACATTGATATTAGTATGCATACTACATAAAGTATACCTAAAAATATATTTATACAATAAAAAGTGGGCCAATTTAGTCCCGAATAGTATTGAAACTGTACACTTATAAGTATACTACTAGAACATTGATATTAGTATGCATACTACATAAAGTATTCTTAAAAATATACTTTTATTCACTAAAAAGTGGGCCAATTTAGTCCCGAGTAGTACTGAAACTGTACACTTATAAGTATACTACTAGAACATTGATATTAGTATGCATACTACATAAAGTATTCTTAAAAATATACTTTTATTCACTAAAAAGTGGGCCAATTTAGTCCCGAGTAGTACTGAAACTGTACACTTATAAGTACTACTAGAACATTGATATTAGTATGCATACTACATAAAGTATTCTTAAAAATATACTTTTATTCACTAAAAAGTGGGCCAATTTAGTCCCGAGTAGTACTGAAACTGTACACTTATAAGTATACTACTCGAACATTGATATTAGTATGCATACTACATAAAGTATACTTTTGTACACTAAAAAGTGGGCCAATTTAGTCCCGAGTAGTATTGAAACAGTACACTTATAAGTATACTACTCGAACATTGATATTAGTATGCATACTACATAAAGTATACTTTTGTACACTAAAAAGTGGGCCAATTTAGTCCCGAGTAGTATTGAAACAATACACTTATAAGTATACTACTAGAACATTGATATTAGTATGCATACTATATAAAGTATACTTAAAAGTATACTTTTATACACTAAAAAGTGGGCCAATTTAGTCCCGAGCAGTATTGCAACAGTACACTTATAAGTATACTACTAGAACATTGATATTAGTATGCATACTACATAAAGTATACTTAAAAATATACTTGAACTTTACTTCAGTAAACTTAATAAAATGAAGTATACTTATACTTTGTAAGAGTAATCGATTAGTAAAGTAACAGCTCATCTCACCTAAACAACAAACAAATTGAGATTAAAGTCTGGAGTGCAAACAATGCATGTTTGGATCATTAAAAAACAACTTTATCTCAACAGAAAATCTTCATTTTACAAGAACACAGCAAGATCGAATCCACTTCTGCACGTCCATACGAGATTTAATATTAGCTTATCTCCAGTCTTTCTCTGTGCGCTACACACACAGACTATCAAAGAACTCAGCCTTATGCTAATGTGTAATTAATTCCTGCAGCAGTATTTAAATCAGGATTAATTATAATTGAGCTCATTTTCATCGAGTGAGGCCGTGTAATCATTTGAAGGGGAGTCGGGCTTTTATCACACTTTTCTCCGAGTCGTATTTAGAGAGCCTAATATCAGGTTTCACGCTCCGGTCGTGTGCTGTAAATGTCTGGAAGTCAGAGCTCAGGGAACGGCTGGCGTTGTTCGACGTTGTGCTTAATTGTTTAACCGGCGTGTTGAAGAGACTCGCTCATTAATGGACTAATACATGCATGAATCAGTCGCAGAGAGACATTTGCATGCGCGTTTGTTCTTTGCAAGTGTGCAAATCACATTTAAAAGAACGTGAGAAAGTGAGGGAAAAAACTGTTGAGTCAAGGGAGATGTGAAAAAGAGGAGATATCCAGCTATTCCTAGACGGATGTGAGCTGGGAATAGAGCGAGTCCAAAAATACATCCATCACTGTTGGTTTTTACCGTAGAGAGAAACACGTGCGCTGGAGTTCAGAAGACAACTCTGGACAAGTTCTTGACAGCAAGAATCGCAATAAAAGTGCAAAGAGTCACAGGAGAACCTGTGAAACGCACGGCAAAATCTGTGAGAAATAACACTTTATTTTACAGTGTCTTTGTTACATGTTACACTTACCATAGTAATAACAGTAAATTATGCATAATTACATGCAACTAACCCTCAACCAAACCCTAATCCTACCCTAATCCTATAGTAAGTACATGATGTTAATTAATATTACTCAGTACTTAAATATATAATTACACTGTAACAATGACACCTTAAAATAAAGTGTAACTGAGATCCGTTAATAAGTTGGGTTTGTCATAAATTATGTATGATGGACAGTCTGAGGAATACAGATGAAGTCTGTCACTAACAGCATCATATAGCTTTAGTGCTGTATATTATATATATACTTCTGAAGGATCATGTGACACTGAAGACTGGAGTAATGATTAGTGGTGCAACGGATCATCATTGATCCGTGATCCGTTCGGATCAATATCTTCGGTTCGGCACACACGTGATCCGCGGATTGATTTATAAAAAAAAATAAAGTTGTGCGCATGTTCAGTCCACACAGGAACGGAGGAGCTTGAACACCCCGCGTCATTTAATTCCCCTGTATGGGAGCATTTTGGCTTCCCTGTCAATTATAATGATGAAGGAAAGAGGTTAGTGGATAAAACCGTGACGGTGTGTAGGCACTGTGGCACAAGAAAGCCATATGACAGTAGGGCTGTCAACGAATATTCTAAATTCGAATATATATTCGAATAGTTTTAAAAAACAGAATATCGAAGGTGAAAATTAATATTCGAATGTGGAAAAACGCCCGCGGTAGCAGAGGCGAGGCTGTCTGCTTTGTGAGTGGGCGCGCTGCCTGAGGGACCAGGGACAGGTCATTTTATTTAACGTTAAACAGAAACATCACTAAAGTGTAGGTAGTGTAGGTAAGTGTAGAGCGTGCCGCCTCATTCGCGCCGCAAGATCTCCAGACGTGCGTAAACGTGTCTTTACATTGACTTAACATTGAAATCATTCGTGTCAGACGCTCTATTCGCGTTTGGTGTGAACACAGCATGGGTGAGGGCAAGAGAGAGAGAGAGGTCTGCGGGTCTTGGCCATTAGTTGATTTACTTGTTTTTGTGTAGGTAATACGTTGTCAAATATGTTTAAACTTAAATAAACTATCTATACAAGTAGTTATGTCTCTTTGTATTAATTTGTCCTGTTATTGACATAATGCGCGTCATTGACAAAATGCGCAACCAGATGTTCGAATAGTTCGAATATGTGTTTTTTTAGAGGAACTATTTTTGAGCATGTTTAACAGTGGAAACACATCAAGCATTGGTCCATGTTTAAAGGAATGTTGCACTTTAAGTTGTTTTTCATTAATTATGTTAAAAAGAAGATATTATGCCTTGTGCACTTTAAGTTGATTTTATATATTTTATTTTAATAATTTAAAAGTGTTAATAAACCAAAAAAAATATTTTTTTTGCTGATCCGAGAAACGATCCGAACCGTGAGTTTTTTTATCCGTTGCACCCCTAGTAATGATGCTGAAAATTCAGCTTTGATCACAGGAATAAATTACACTTTACAATGTATTCAAATAGAAAACTGCTATTTTAACTTGTAAATATATTTTACAATATTACAGATTTTACTGTATTTACTGAAGTTTTTGACTTCTTTCAAAAACATTTAAAAATGTTCCCAACCCCAAACTTTTGAACGCTAGTGTGCACTGTGCGTAGAAATATAGTCATTAGTACATAGTTAGATGTAGTGATTACTAGTTTAACGTATATCGACATAAAAGTCTATAGGAAGAGAGAACCGGATGATTTAAAGACGGATGAATAGAGACTGAGAGTG
This sequence comes from Squalius cephalus, assembly GCA_022829025.1. Lineage (NCBI taxonomy): Eukaryota > Metazoa > Chordata > Actinopteri > Cypriniformes > Leuciscidae > Squalius > Squalius cephalus. Next base: position 3,677,934 of record CM040800.1, on the reverse strand, counting down.
CCGTCTGATATATATCAAATCCAGAAATTATCCATAATCTATAAAATCATTGCCCACTAATCTGCTCAGCTGAGCCTGTTTTAGCGGAAGATTTGGCCTGAATACACAGAGGAGCATTTCACTGTTTGACAAACTATTATCCTTATCTTACACACACACACACACACACGTGTCCACTAAAGCCTCTCCAATAGCCTGAATCTACTTAAAAAAGCCTTTCTGTGCAGGCTCACACTAATGGGTCACACAGCGATCAGTGACACTAATATCTGCTCTGTGTGTGTGTCATTAGTCCTTTCATTATCTTCTTAATGATCTCGGCTCGTACGGGTCAATTTTGGTTCAATTGTGGAGCTGGAATGTCAACGTGACGAAGAGGTGTTGTGCGTTTGGTTTCAGACGGCCCTCGTGAGGCGCTCTGCGTTGATGTGTGCGATTCAGAGAGAATTATCTGGTAAAACGGTTGGTTTGAGATGCGCCACGTCCTACAGATGGGTTCCCGAACACATGAAGACAAATGACCTACAACAGAAACACACACACACACACATCATTCCAGACCTTTCCTGTGCTTTCACTGCAATAAACATGTCTAATAGTTTATATCCTAGACCAAAACTTTCAATTTTTCTGTTTAAATGAGTCATATGATGTGAAAACTGAAAGAAAATATAGATGATATTTACAAACAAGTTAGTAGATCAGTGAATTAGTGATGTTTTTTAGTGACTCTTTCTGCAGGTTACATTGTTTGTAAGTGGTGATAAGTGACCGTTTTTATGAGTGATTCATTGATTCATGCATTCAAATGATTCATTCAAAAATGCTAATTCATTAAAGAATGAGATAAGCTACTGTCTTTATGAGTGAATCACTCGAATGCTTCATTCTAACACACTGATTCATTCAGGAACAAAACGAGCGAGTCAGTGAATCATTCATTCAACCAATTCGGTCAAACACACTGATTCGTTCAGTAACGAAACAAGTGACTATCATTATAAGTGAGTCAGTGAATCATTCATTCTAACGATTTATTCAAATACACTGAATGATTCAGGAGCGATACAAGTGACCATCATTACGAATGAGTCAGTGAATCATTTGTTTAACCAATTCGCTTAAACACACAGATTCATTCAGGAACTAAGTTACAATAATTATGAGTGAGTCATTGAATCACTCAAACAATTTATTTTAAGTCACTGATTAATTCATGAAGAAAACAACCAAATATCAGTACGAATGAGTCATTGAATCATTCACTTCCATCAGTTTAATAATTACTGCCTGTTTTTTGAGCATGAAATCTCAACTAATATTATAAATGAACTACTAGACTAAGTCTGTGTTATAAAATAAACCAGTCACACTGGTGGCTATAAGCAAAATCACTCCGGCTATTCTTTCTCTTTCGAGCTGAAATTAATTTCAGATATAGTATCAATCAGACATAAAGCCTCAGCTGCAATCTCCAAACGTCCTCAGTAAGAAATGAGCCATCCGGTTCCCGCATCCCCACCATCCGTTCGTCCTGTGACAGAAGGAACAGATTGAAGAGGGAGCGACAGATCTGACAGGACAGATGAGCTTCTGCTGTTCGAGATTTCCATATGGTGGAGAGGGAAATGAGAGGTATGAATCTGTCTCTGCATAAATCGAGAGGTTATTCGGAGAGAAAGCTCTGACCTGCAGGTGTTCAGAGATGTTCTGACTCCACCCGAACAACGCGCATGTTTAGAAGAACACTAGAGGAAAACTCATATGATGTAAAAACTAGGGCTGTGACATTAACGTTAATTTCGATTAATTAATCTGAGAAAAAATAACGCGTTAAAAAAAATAACGCAGATTAATCCATTCCATATTGACCTTTGAACCTGGAGCCGTTCTAGCCACCATTCGACTGTAAAATGAAGGAGGGAGACGAGAACGCGCTGGCTCTGCCTGGATCATTGATTGGAACATTTACTTATAAAAAAAACAGCCGGCATTTCAACGTTGATTCACCGGTGAACGTAAGGGACCAAGGTCGAATCAATGTTGGATTATGTTTCGATTGTGCTTACGAATCAACGTTGAAATCGTGACGTTGTTTCACCGTCTTACCTTTCATCATGGGATAATGAGTCATGACAATGCTGACTGAATTTGTGATTAACTGTACACTAAAATATTGTTAACTGTCAAATTACTTGCCGCAATGGCTTAATTAAACACATTTAATAAAAATATAATACATGCTCAAGATTGTAAAACAAGTTTTATTCTGAAAAAACAAAAGTCTAAAAATACTTTCTAAAACAGATGAAAAACATCTCAAACTTTAAATTGCAGCATTTTCGAAGTAATGCTAAAAACCTGTAAAGCAAGTGTAAATAATGTTTATAATTGAATGTTTAATATTAAATGTATAATTTAATAATGTTCAATAATTGAATAATGTTCAATTGTATTGTATTGATTATTTGCTAGGCACAATTATTTCAATGCTCACCCTTTGAACATTTGAACATTATTTCAATAACATGTTCAACACAATTATTTTTAATTGATTGACAGCCCTAATTTATATGCAATTAAAATGCGATTAATTTCGATTAATTAATTACAAAGCCTCTAATTAATTAGATTAATTTTTTTAATCGAGTCCCGGCCCTAGTAAAAACTGAAAGAAAGTATTCATAAAAGATGATATTTACTAACAACAGTTGGTTAGTAGGTCAGTTAATTAGTGATGTTTTTTTTTCAGTGACTCTTTCTGCAGGTTACATTGTTGTAAGTAGTGACAAGTCTTTATGAGTGATTCATTGATTCATGCATTCAAATGATTCATTCAAAAATGCTAATTCATTAAGGAACGAGATAAGCCACTGTCTTTATGAGTCTCTGAATCACTTGAATGCTTCACTCTAACACACTGATTCATTCAGGAACAAAACAAGTGAGTCAGTGAATCCTTCATTCAACCAATTCGTTCAAACACACCGATTCATTCAGGAACGAAACAAGTGACTATCATTATAAGTGAGTCAATAAATCATACATTATAACGATTTTTTCAAATACACCAAATGATTCAGGAACGAAACAAGTGACTATCAATACGAGTGAGTCAGTGAATCATTCATTCAACCGATTTGTTTAAATACATTGATTCATTCAGGAATTACCGAAATCGCATACTCTCAAGAGTAGGTACTTATTGTGGCAGATGTTCAGAGATGTTCTGACTCCATCCGAACATACAAGTGCGTGTTTAGAAGAACACTAGAGGAAAACTAGCGCAGTGGAATAGCAAAATGGCCTCTTAAAGTGCTTCTACTGAAGAAATGAGCTTGGTAATCTCATGTTTCCCTGAAGAGATCCAAACAATGCCTCAAACTGTGCTCACTTTGCCAATATACCAAAATCTGCAATCAAAAGAGATTTCATTATGAACTCAAACACATCTTATGCGATTCTTCCAAGACAACCCTCTACAATGCGAGTAAATTTCACTCTGGGCGACTAAATAATGTCTATCATTAGCCATTGGCTAATAAATTCTTAGATTTTACTCGCCAATGTGTGTGTGTGTGTGTGTTAGATGTCGAGGATAAGTTTAGCTTAGATGTATTTTCACTTGTTGTACACTGCCTGAGCGCTTGAGAGTTTCCCTGAATTCGCTCTCCGTCTACACTAGTATTTCAAAGTCAGCTCAGCGTACCTGTGTTTGACGCACCACAAACTCTAGTGTGAAGGCGCACGACTCGCCGCCGCGTTTCTCACACACACAAAGAGAGAGAGTCTTACATAGCACGCAAAATCGACGTGCTACATGTAAACCATATTCTTGTTTGCAGGCCCGGGGTGGGTAATCGGGAGAATCGGGAGAATTCCCGGTGGGCCGCTTCACTTTTGGGCCGGTCGAGGAATTTTTTTTTTTTTTCTTTTCACATTTGTCACATTAGTTACATTAGGCTACACACGTTCCGCATTCTGACACCGCAGCGCGCAGCCTCTGCATGGATTGTACCATGTGAGGGAGTTCTCCCCTCCCCTCCTATAGAGTTGGTTGGGTCCATAGCCCGTCTTTTCCAAAACGTTTTCTCAGGTAGGCTACCGCGGCACCGCCGGCGCCTACCGATAGCTGGGCCGGCCCTACCGTAACGGTACGCGTCAGGGAGGATGGATGGGAGGAAGAGGCCAGGAGGTATGGAAGCTTGTTTCCGCCACAGAATAAAACATTTTAAAAGATAATTGCAACTTTTTATCTCACAATTGCGAGTTTACATCTCGCAATTCTGACTTTATTTCTCAGAATTGCGAGATAGTCAGAATTGCGTGAAATAAAGTCGCACTCGCACTTGCGTGTTATAAAGTCAGAATTGCGAGATATAAAATCCGAATTGCGTGAAATAAAGTCGCAAATGCTTCTTATAAAGTCTAAGTGAATTATTATTTAACCTTTACATTATTTGTTGAACCATGGTATTTATACAAACTACACAATAGTAAGAGTTGAACTGTTGCTTCATTTATCCAATTTGGAAAAAGTGCTAATTTGGAATTCCACCATGGAAAAAGTGGGCCGGTCTTGGGCCTGAAACTCCCGGGCTGAAAAGTGGCCCCACTCCGGCCCTGCTTGTTTGTATTTTCCGTGTTCATCTGGAATTATTCAGGTTTTAAGAACAAGCAGAAGATATGCCGGTTTCTCGGTAGTGGGCGGAGCTACTGCACACACGCCAATCTCATTGGCTGGCGCTCATCCCTGTTTTAATTTCAGCGAATCAGTTCGAGCGATTAATTAATATTCATGAACCCAGCAGCTCATGTGTTGTATATTATCATTATTAGTAGTAGAATTAGTAGTAAAATTATTATCTTTTAATAATAATTACTATTCTGAATTACTATTAGCTTTTTTTTGTTTTTTTATTACAGTAACACTGAATGACTAACATTATCTTAAGCACCACCACCAGTCCTAAGTTCAGTTAAAATGACAAATATGCATTCATGCATGATTATCAAGTTTTAGGTCTAATTACTAAAGTTATTTCTTTAAATAATGCTTGATTATCATAATATCATAATATAATGCTTGATTGACTGAGTGTACATTTAGATATTTAAAAAGCTGTGCCATTTTACAAAGATAAGCTGATCTGGTGGAATTATATATATATAATATGAAAGAAATGTATTGTAATGTATATTCTATTGCCAAGGTGTGTGTAGAGGGTTGCAAGTCAAGCTCCTGTAAAAGCTCAGACACGCGCGTGCGTGTCCACCTGCACTAACGATCTATTTAAATCAGTAACGGCTATTGATTAGATCTCGACTGTAACAGTGTTCATGTTAACTGCCCACAGCAAGTGCTCTCTGTGGTCAGATATTGATTCCCAGTGATGAAGAGAGAAGGTGTAAATACTAAAGCAAGACGGGCAGAAAATGACCCTGTTCTTTGCTCAGCGTCGCCGTACATCTGCTGTTATTTTACAGCTCACAGAAACACAGACAGAAACACAGCTGAAACATGACCTTTAGTGACTAGAAATGGATTGAATATTTATTTAAGAAGCCGCAATCTTCAGAGAAAAGGTTCTATATGGAATCTTCAGGGTTCCGTCAGGCGCTTCATAAATAGAACCTTCCAGATAATTTTATTGATTTAGTTTTCATTAATTAATTTAATTTTTTTTTTTTTTTTTTCATTTTAATTAAATTTTATGAGTTCAACAGCTTGTAAACACGTCCTATCACTAGAAAATGTTTAAATAACACATTAAACATAAACGTAAGCAATTGTTTAAGACATATTTAAGACTTATATACAACCTTTTTGGTATAAAGAGTTCTTTAAAAACAGAACCCTAGAGTTCTATATAGAACCACATTGAACAATTTTTCTAAGCGCGTTGAATTGTTCTGTGAATTTACATGAACAACACAACCGAGGTATTTTGTTGAAATAAATTATTGGTATCAGAAGTTAACTACATGTTTTTGGTAATGTGTCGAGTAAAGTAACAACTTTACAGGTCAGTTTTGATAAAAAAAAAAAAAAAAAAAACAGTTTAAAAAAATTATAAACTTCACATTTGAGCCTAATAAACAATTAATTGGCCTGAACAAAAATGGCAGACGTCCTAAATTAAAATGCATATTTTATCGATTTGCACAAATCACATGAACTATAGCGATTTTTAAATATCAGAACCGTTTGCATGTAAGTACAAACATTGTGGAAAGATCACTCATATTTTGTTTAGAACATGTAAAAAATCTTGTTGGCTTTTATCCAAAGGTGAGTTGTTGTTGTTGTTGTTGTTGTTGTTTTACTGCAAATCCTCTAAAGAAGGATTTTTTTTTCTTCATATCCAATTTAACAAAAACACAGAGAAAATATTGGACATTAATGGCGGTTGCAAACGAGAAAATGAGAAACGAGATAGAAAGGACCTTCATCTTTGTTCTGAATTGCTGGACTGCGGTGCTAGCAGCATTACAGCACACACACTATTACTAAAGACAACACACACCTCTGACCTATTGATTTATATCAGCCTCTGCAATCACATCCACAGAATCACTCGTGACTGCAAACAAAATCTGGAGTGTGTGTGTGTGTGTGTGTGTTTTCTTGCACACAGAATATTTTCACTTGCTTAACTCAAATCTAAAATGGAATCAAATGCAGAAATGAGAAAAAACTTAAGTTTTCAGAGTTTTAGTGTCAGTACTACATTAAACTACTATATATAATGTTGAATATGATGTATAATAATGCAGTGGGGGAATATGTGTGTGTCCTGATAATGTCACATGTCTTGTTACCAGTAAAAGTGGCCGACATTATTGTAAATATATCTAGTCAGTGACAGAGTTCAAGCATATTCATCTACAACAATTCAGTATTTTCAGCTTCAGAATCATGAATATTGTTATTCTGGCGTCTCTATTGTCGGTTCATTGGGTTTCCAGCATCAAGTCCAAGACTATTCACTTCTACACACACAATGTAACACCAAATTTAGCATTTTAATCAACAGTTCATTTTTTTGTTAACCTTTTATCATATGTGACCCTGGACCACAAAACCAGTCACATGGGTCAATTTGTTGAAATTGAGTTTTTTACATCATCTGAAAGCTGAATAAATGAGCTTTCCATTGATGTGTGGTTTGTTATGATAGGACAATATTTGGTCGAGATACAACTATTGTAAATCTGGAATCTGAGGGTGCAAAAAAATCGAAACATTGAGAAAATCTCCTTTAAAGTTGTTCATTTATGTTGGCGATTGTGCAGCATTCACTCATACAAATACATGTTTTATATATTTACGGTAAGAAATTTACTAAATATCTTCATGGAACATGATCTTTACTTAATATCCTCATGATTTTTGGCATAAAAGAAACATCGATAATTTTGACCCATACAATGTGTTGTTGGCTATTGCCACAGATATACCCGTGCGACTCGAGACTGGTTCTGTGATCCAGGGTCACATACGCTTGAAAGTATCGCAATAATATCATATCGTTCAGTATCGTGATATGTATCGAATCCTGCCATAATTATAATTGTTTTCAAACATTTTCCCCAATCTCTTCACTGGTCTGCCATTGTTCAGACAAACAGATAATCGAGTGCCAAAAGGCAAATGCAGCTGTGTCCTCAAACACACAGATCAGTGTTTGATTTCAGTCACGTCTAGGGGATTCCAACCTACAAATGGATTATTATTTTGTCTCTGCATATTAAGACCGAGTGTATAAGACATCGTGCTAAAAAAAATTGCACTGTCACGTTGTCAATGTTTCAAATATTTAGATAAAGCTTCCATCGTCCAACATTCTTAATCCTCCGGAATTACAGGAATTCCATAAGCTGAGTGATGTCACAGACAGATGTCTCGGAAAGACGTCTTGGATATTCGTCTCTGAGAACAAACACTGCTTCACTATTATCAGATGTTCACTCAGGATCCAAAATGCCAAAGAAGAACCATTTTTTGGTGGCTAGTTCCTATAACTAGCAAGCAATTTTGCAATTAAAAGACGTCTAATAGTCGTTTAATAGCTTAATCGTGACTACAGATTGACCATGTCATGAATGTCTTGGTAACATGATGGGATATCAAACATCTCATGCGCTACCAGGCCCAAAACTACGATGAATCAGTTTTGACTATAAGTGGGCTAATTAACATAGAACATGTCAAAGAAATGAAACCAAACCATGGTGGAATATCATATATCTAGCAAGTTATTTTGGCAAAAACGACATGTAACCAAATTCAGGGTTATTTTGGCTGGAAGTGGGTTACCCAGTGTGAAAACCCTCAACTGACAGGCTCTTTGGGGAACCAAAAATGCTTCTTATCTCATCACTACGAAAACAAAACCCATTTTTGTAAGGCTTATTAGAAGTAGAAGAGAGTTTTCCACGAGAACTTTGCCTTGAAACAGGCTTGAATCTCTGTCGACTCTAACAGTTTAGTCTGAGACCAGGTTGTACACCTGGAGGAGACATAAAAGTACAAAGGAAGAAGAAGAGGGAAAAGAATAAAGTGCTCACTGAATATCTGAGTCTCTGATCGGCCCGGTTCCTGAAAGAACAGGTTTCTTTAAAAGAGGCGACTCAAAGGAGAAGTGTTCTCATCTCCAGAGAGAGCTACTCCACTCCAAAGCCACTTCATTTACAGACATCACAAATATTAATCATTGTGTTATAAAAACAGATCATTGTGTCCTATTTCTTTTGCTATCCACAACCTTTTTTTTTTCACCATTTTTGGAGGCTAGTTCCCATTTACACCCAGGGCCCTATTTTAACGATCTGAAACGCAAGTATCAAACGCGAAATGCAAATAACTTTGTGGGCGGTTCTCGCAAATCTAAAATGTGTTGGTCTGAAGTCGCTTCATTACTCATAGGTGTGGTTTGGGCGTAACGTGAAATAAACCAATCAGAGCGACATCTCACATTCCCTTTAAGAGCAGGCGCGCTTGTTCCAGGCGGATTGCTATTATAACGGCGGATTTGCCAGGAGCGGTTCACAGCCGAGGAGACCGACGTTCTCGTCAGGGCCGTAAAACACAGAGAAGTGACATTGGGGATGGAGAAACACACCCAGATTAGCTTCGGTTAAACAGGCGTATGATAATTTGGGTAAATGTGTAAGCTAGATTTATGCCTATTTTTCACATCTTCATGGACACAACAGTGATTTCCCTCATGTGGAATATTTTTCCTTGTAATTATGTATGGTTTGCAAAAATGAGAACTGCTGCGTCTGTGTGTAGATGAGAGAATCAAAGTGTGTGAGCGTTGTGCACACGCTACATTATGGCCAAGCATGCGCCCTTAAAATAGCATCTGAACGCGCCACTGACTTTAGACGAGGTTTTTCCTGGTCAGTGGAGGAATTGTTTTCTGAAACTGCAAAATAGCACCAGGGAACGTTTGCGCCGGAACACGCCTCCTCTTTTCGCTGAACCGCCCCCGGGAGCGCAAGTTCATTCCCTAATTTACCGATGTGCGTCTGTGGAGGGAAAAGTCCGCTGTGCGTCGGGTGCAAAATAGGAATGAAAAATGCGTCGGTGTACAAAGTCAATTGCGCTGGGTGCAAGATAGGGCCCCCAGTGTGAAAACCCCAACTGAGAGGCTTGTTGGAGAACCAAAAAATGCTACTTTTATCGCGTCACTACGAAAACAAAACCCATTTTTGTAACCCTTATTAGAAGTAGAAGAGTGCTTTTCATAGTGCCATCAGAAATATGAATCATTGTGTTATAAAAACAGATCATGCGTCCTATTTCTTTTGCTATCCACAATCTTTTTTGGGTCACGACCCACCGGTGGAGAAGCCCTGATCCAGCCAGAGGTGTTTTAGCTGGACTCTGGTGAGATGAGTGTGTCGTGGTTAGACCTTTATCCCACCGCTAACCTCACGTCTCATGAAGGTGACTCTCCATCTCGCTCAAAAATCTCCTATAATTTATTCATTCCTCATCTCCAAACCCAAGGATGGCAGGCGTCCTATCCCGTCTCTCTCTCTCTCAGGCACTTTGCTAGCAGTCCCAATGGTCGTTTAATTTTTGAGCGGATATTTTTAGCTGAAGATAATCGAGGTGGAAACTTCCATCTGTCCTCTGCATATTCCAGCTGCTCCGCTTTTCAGCGGGAAAAAGGAAATCAAGGGAAAAAGCATCATCTTGACCCCTCGCTTTTGTTCAAACACAAAAGAATAAGGGGAAAGTTCACTAAATTATTATTTTTTTAAAATATGGCTACATTTGTAGCTTAGTGCCAAAAAAGTGACTAAAGAAAGAAACTTTCTTTATGTTTAAGTTGATAAGATCGCTGCATATTTAAATAGTTCCTAATCAAGAGATGCTCTAGTCACTGTTGTTATTGTTAACTAAAGAAAAACTTTTTTGTTA
>CM040800.1:3587496-3659996 GCA_022829025.1 Squalius cephalus | reverse complement strand
TCCTACAAAAAAAAGAAAAGAGACAAACATAAACATTCAGATTATTAAAAGTCCTTCAAATTAAACATACATATAGGAAAATGTTTGGATATTATTTGTCCAACAGTTCAATGTCACACTCTTCAGTTCGACACAAGAGGAGATGAAAGGCGAAACATCAGAGCTTCTGCTTTACATTTAAATTAAAGGAAGTGGATGGTGATTTAAAGTGTGATCATGTTTTGCAAACTTGCAATTTTAATATTTGTTCTGATGCAGAGTCTTTCCCCATAGACTTCCATTGTAAGTGTATTCAATGTAAACATTTTTTTTCTATAAATGCATATCGATTAAACTATCTGAATTTGGTATACAATATGTAAAATACATGGTAAAAGTGTCATTGGATGCATTTCATGCATTTCATGATGGGTGCAGTATTTATTATGTGTTTATTATTTATTTATTATTTATATGTCTGCTGCGGCGTTCAAGATCATCTGTAGTCGACTGTTTTACAGCACACACACACACACACACACACACACGTGTAGTTGGGACATGGTGTAATACTGAGAGTTTCAGACTCAATATTCACTGCAAGAGTTTGATCTTCAGTACTGGACAGTTTTTCTCTCTATAGTAATATAATAATTAGTGCTGTAAATATCGATCTAACAAAAGTTTGTAAATATATAATATAAATGTATGTATGTGTGTGTGTGTGTGTGTGTGTGTGTGTGTGTGTGTGTGTGTGTATATACACTGAACAAAATTATAAATGCAACACTTTTGTTTTTGCCCACATTTTTCATGAGCTGAACTCAAAGATCTAAGACTTTTTCTATTTTCTTTTTCTATTTTTCTATCACAAAAGGCCTATTTCTCTCAGATATTGTTCACAAGTCTGTCTAAATCTGTGTTAGTGAGCACTTCTCCTTTGCCGAGATAATCCATCCCCCTCACAGGTGTGGCATATCAAGATGCTGATTAGACAGCATGATTATTGCACAGGTGTGCCTTAGGGCTGGCCGCAATAAAAGGCCACTCTAAAATGTGCAGTTTTATCACACAGCGCAATGCCACAGATGATGAGGGAGCGTGCAATTGGCACGCTGACAGCAGGAATGTCCACCAGAGCTGTTGCCCGTGAATTGAATGTTCATTTTTCTACCATAAGCTGTCGACAAAGGCATTTCAGAGAATTTGGCAGTAAAGGCAAAAACAAAAGTGTTGCGTTTATAATTTTGTTCAGTGTATATATTATATTATATTATATTATATTATATATAAGATGCGATTTATCGATTTTACAGCACTTTTATATATATATATATATTAAATTATATTATATCCAATAATATTGTATTATATCCTTTGGAAATATTATATTATTATTATTATATATTTAGTGCTGTAAAATCAATTAATTGCATCTGACATAAAATAGTGTATATATATATATATATATATTTTTTTAGGGCTGTCAAAAGATTAATCGCATCCAAAATAAAAGTTTGTGTTTACATAATATATGTGTGTGTACTGTGTATAATTATTTGTATAAATACACACACATGCATGTATATATTTAAGAAATATTTGCATACATATACTGTATATATATATATATATATATATATATTTATATAGTTTATATTATATATATATTTTTATATATAAATGACACATTTTTCTTAAATATATACATGCATGTGTGTGTATTTATATACAAATGTAATTATACACAGTACACACACATATATTATTAAAAACAAACTTTTATTTTGGATGCGATTAATCGCGATTAATCTTTTGACAGCCCTAATATATATATATATATATATATATATAAAAAAATGTAAAAAAAAAAAAAATGTTAGATGCAATTATTCGATTTTACAGCACTAAATATAATAGAATATAATAATGCAGTGTGAATAAACCCTTCATTTCGTATGAAGGAAGACCTTTGACCCTCTTTATGTTCCTTAAAACAGTGTTTTTTATATTCTTTGGCAAAATGTGATTGAAATTTAAGCTGCACAATTAAAATCACAAACTCTCCCTGCATTAGGAAACACATTAGTAAAGACATTGTTAAGTGTGACTAAATTGCCTAAATACTTTTAGGAGCCACTGCATATGACGTTTCATAATCAAATCAGCAAAGCTGCTCGTATACACATTTACTTACAGCTTGTTTCATTCAAATCTATACTCACAAAACAGGTTAAGCATATTTGTCAGTGTGTTTACTCACAGATCTCATCTCTCTCTGTGAGTGTGTCTGAATAAAGGTTATTTTGGAAACTATGTGGGTGTGTGTCAGAATGTGTGATATCAGTGCGATAAGTGGCGTAACTCCTGGAATGTTGTGTGGGAACAAGTCAGAGCAAATCTTTCCAGGAGACCCTGAAGAGTAAAAGTACCCGCCCTAGATAGTGCATCTACGGTTTACAGTCGTATTAGTGGACCGCGCCTCAAATCAACCTGTTTTACCAGCCCAACCCTGATGACTTTGGCCATTGTGTCTTTCTGCAGTCCGTCCACTGAGTTCATTCATTGCTGATAAATGGAAAACAAGTCACTCCCAAATTCCCAATCCTAACTTTGCTCTTTATAGCAATACCTGTGTGCATTAATACAGCATTTAAAGTTAGTTAAAAAGATTACCGAATCACTGGAGGAGGACTTGTGACCGTCCTTCTTCTTGTGATCCTTGTCCTTCTTCTTCTTCTTGTCTTTGTCTTTATGTTCTCCTTTGTCCTTGTGTTTGTCTTTATGTTCTCCTTTGTCTTTGTGTTTGTCTTTGTCTTTATGTTCTCCTTTGTGCTTGTCCTTATCTTTATCCTTACCCTTGGAATCACTCTGAGACAAAATGTAAAATAATATTACTGAATAAAACCAATGGCATTCTCATAAACCAGCATTTACATCCATTCCTGCACGCCGTACTGCTCATATTTCATATTTAATAAGGAAGCTGGTGCGGCTATTGTTCAAATTCTTAATATCTATAACACTATTTCCATATGTAAAGTTTGTAACTGATGTTCAATATCAACACTTCCCTTGTCCTGTGTGTTGTATAACACGAGGAAATGTGATTTCTGTCATATTTAACTCATAACGACATCAACACTACAATCACAACACACACATCTCTGGCGTTTCGATGGATTTAGATTGTTACCTTGTCTTTGCTTTTGTCTTTATCCTTCTTTCCAAACCCGAAGATTCCCTCCACCTGTTTTCCCTCTGACTTTTTCACCTCGTCATCTCCAACAGCTGGGAAAAAAGAGAAAGAGTGGATAAAAAAAACATTAGTTTCCCTCTGAAATCATTAAAAATAGGCTACCTATATTCCACTAGTGCTTCTTAATCAAAGTTAAAATGTTAAAGGAGCTGTGCAGCATTTTACCAGCGTTCAGATCGAAGTCCATGATGCAGCAGTGGAGTTATTACACTCTCTGATCGACGTTTAGGAAAGATCTGCGCATCAGCTGAGAGATACGCAGTTGCAAAATAATAAAAAGATATGCGGTCTCATGAATATTAATTAGGTAGCGTGACGTCAGCTCAGTCCGAATGTCTGATTGGCTGGAATGCAGAAGGTAAGCGACATAGTCAGCGAATGGAACGATCCTTCAATGCGGAAGCATTCGGTCATGCATATTAATTAGGTGGTGTGATTGGGCCATTAAATTGCATATTCATTAGTTAAACGTTAGTAATTGTCGCGTACAGGTGTTCGAGTCAGGTGTGAGTTTACGGAAGTATCTGTTTCTGCTCATAAAGCCACGCATTTTATCTGGTAATATATTCAGACATGAGAAACACAAGTGCCAGCTTTATGTGTCTTATTATGTTGGTTTAGTTAGTATAATGCTTTTGTTAAAGTCTGAGAGTTTAAACAAACACTTATCTGCTAATCTTCCTATTAGAAACGCCCTACTTTTTACTCTCTGTGTATACTTTCCCCCAGCGTTATCGAGAGATGTGAATTGTGTTATAAACAAATGCGCTATAAAAATGCACGTGACGTGGGATCATTATGGATATGAAAAAAAAAAAAAAAAAAAAAACTTTTATAAGATGTTCAATATATGGTGTGTTGTACAGTAGCCTAAATAAAGGAGTGCCAGGGCGAATATTCCTCAAGGTGGGTTTATTTTGAAATCACTTTTGTAAAAAAGAATATATATATATATATTAAATATATATATATATATATTTCCATCATTATTACCCAGTTGACCTTTGGCGGGGCATGTTGTCACAGCATATGTGATAAGTCAGAGTGGGAAACTGCTGTGAGAAAATATTTGTAATGTGACATAGGCTACTACTACCTAACAAATATAAAACCAATGCATTTTCAACAATATAATATTTAAAATGTATTATAAGCTATTTAGTTGCTTTAACACAAAAACAATGAATAAACTGCAAAAACTGTAAAAAAGTAACAACATTTTCAGAGATTCGCACATCATAGAAAATATGTAACAGCAATATGTAAAATTTCAGTTTGATGGACAGAATTCATAATATATTTAAAACAAATGGTGTTTGAAACCAACATTCAAAACCACTGATAGAGAAAACAAGGATTTGTGCATTAAACTTTTTTTTGACCCAAAATCTGTTTCTGAGATAAAGCCCTTAGGACATCATCCATGTGACAACTAGGACAACTAGTTTTGCCCTCTCCTCAACAAGGAAACCGGTTTGTCTGCAGTGAGGGGCGAGCCTGCAACCGGTGTTTTTACACAAACTGGCCAGGACTGTTTTATGGTACTTACAAGTGAGAATAATGAGCGCAAAACATGATAAATGTGGAAAAAAATAGCAACTTTACTGCATTAATATAGAACTGAACTAAGGCATCACAGTGTGTACATTCAACATTTCACAACAGCATCATGCTATCAGAAAACGAGTCAGACACATACATTTGAGTCTTTAATTTTAGAACTTTACAATAAGGCCCCTTTAGTTCATGCATTAAACAATAAGCAATACATTTGTTTCAGTTATTAATCTGTTAGTTAGTTAATAAAAAAATACAACTGTTCATTGTTAATGTTAGTTAAAAAATGTTAAAGTCCCCCTGTGGTGAAAATCCAGCTTTTAATGTTGTTTATGTGCCTATGTGGTGTTTTTAATGTGCTTTAAGACACACCATGTGTAAGTTCATAAGTCGACAGCATTGCTGAGTATTTCCTCCTTAAAACTGCAGTGAACCAAAGACAGTCTCAAAAACACGCTTTGAAATCGCTGGTGTTTCTGACGTCACAAACTACCTTGTAACCAATCAGATCAATGTGTGATCGTCAACCAGTGGATCTCTGAGCTGAGGGAGTGAGTGGAGGCGGGGCTCATTTGCATATTCATAGAGCCACGCATACTAAATGAGGCAAGGGTGTCGAGTTACATTCAAGATATTTTAAGGTGTACGGTTTTTTCAAGGAAAAAAACTTTTAAATATGTCTTTTTGGTGATCAAATGTGATAAAATGATTGACTACAGGCGACTTTAACAGATACAACTTTTGATTTTAATAATGTTAAGTCTTATGTTCATTTTAATGTTAAAATGAACATAAGATTAATAAATGCTTTAGAAGTATTGTTAGTTATAAACTAATGAAATCTTGTTGTAAAGTGTTACCAGCTAAACTAAAGAATGAAGTATCTGCCCTAGATAGTGCGTCTGAAAGGCTTTTTGACCGTAGTGTGTATCCGCTGCTTTTATGACATGCCATTATCACCACATTTATCCTATAGTTTAGTATCTCTTAAAAGGAGAACGGCTGGTCCCAACTCAAACTTAATATCAAGCTGTATTACAGATTTAACTGCACTGACACTATCAGATGAGAACAAAACTTCAAATGAATTATGAAAACTGAATAATATCATCTGAGCTGCTTATATTAGAATTTAACTCATTTTACACAGTCATTGAACTGAATCAACATTAAACTGAATCAACATTTTGCGAGATATAAAGTCAGAATTGCGAGATATAAAGTCAGAATTGTGAGATATAAAGTCAGAATTGCGAGATATAAAGTCAGAATTGCGAGATATAAAGTCAGAATTGCGAGATATAAAGTCAGAATTGTGAGATATAAAGTCAGAATTGTGAGATATAATGTCAGAATTGTGAGATATAATGTCAGAATTGTGAGTTATAAAGTCAGAATTGTGAGATATAAAGTCAGAATGGTGAGATATAAAGTCAGAATGGTGAGATATAAAGTCAGAATTGTGAGATATAAAGTCAGAATTGCGAGATATAAAGTCAGAATTGCGAGATATAAAGTTTGAATTGCGAGATATAAAGTTTGAATTGTGAGATATAAAGTCAGAATGGTGAGATATAAAGTCAGAATTGCGAGATATAAAGTCAGAATTGCGAGATATAAAGTCAGAATTGCGAGATATAAAGTTTGAATTGCGAGATATAAAGTCAGAATTGCGAGATATAAAGTCAGAATTGCGAGATATAAATTGCGAGATATAAAGTCAGAATTGCGAGATATAAAGTCAGAATTGTGAGATATAAAGTCAGAATTGCGAGATATAAAGTCAGAATTGCGAGATATAAAGTCAGAATTGCGAGATATAAAGTCAGAATTGTGAGATATAAAGTCAGAATGGTGAGATATAAAGTCAAAATTGCGAGATATAAAGTCAGAATTGCGAGATATAAAGTCAGAATTGCGAGATATAAAGTTTGAATTGCGAGATATAAAGTCAGAATTGCGAGATATAAAGTCAGAATTGCGAGATATAAAGTCAGAATGGTGAGATATAAAGTCAGAATTGCGAGATATAAAGTCAGAATTGCGAGATATAAAGTCAGAATTGCGAGATATAAAGTTTGAATTGCGAGATATAAAGTCAGAATTGCGAGATATAAAGTCAGAATTGTGAGATATAAAGTCAGAATGGTGAGATATAAAGTCAGAATTGCGAGATATAAAGTCAGAATTGCGAGATATAAAGTCAGAATTGCGAGATATAAATTGCGAGATATAAAGTCAGAATTGCGAGATATAAAGTCAGAATTGTGAGATATAAAGTCAGAATTGCGAGATATAAAGTCAGAATTGCGAGATATAAAGTCAGAATTGCGAGATATAAAGTCAGAATTGTGAGATATAAAGTCAGAATGGTGAGATATAAAGTCAGAATTGCGAGATATAAAGTCAGAATGGTGAGATATAAAGTCAGAATTGCGAGATATAAAGTCAGAATGGTGAGATATAAAGTCAGAATTGCGAGATATAAAGTCAGAATTGTGTGTTATAAAGTCAGAATGGCGAGATATAAAGTCAGAATTGCGAGATATAAAGTCAGAATTGCGAGATAAAGTCAGAATTGTGAGATATAAAGTCAGAATTGTGAGATATAAAGTCAGAATTGCGAGATATAAAGTCAGAATTGCGAGATATAAAGTCAGAATTGCGAGATATAAAGTCAGAATTGTGAGATATAAAGTCAGAATTGTGAGATATAATGTCAGAATTGTGAGATATAATGTCAGAATTGCGAGATAAAGTCAGAATTGTGAGATATAAAGTCAGAATTGTGAGATATAAAGTCAGAATTGTGAGATATAAAGTCAGAATTGTGAGATATAAAGTCAGAATGGTGAGATATAAAGTCAGAATTGTGAGATATAAAGTCAGAATTGTGAGATATAAAGTCAGAATGGTGAGATATAAAGTTTGAATTGCGAGATATAAAGTTTGAATTGTGAGATATAAAGTCAGAATGGTGAGATATAAAGTCAGAATTGCGAGATATAAAGTCAGAATTGCGAGATATAAAGTCAGAATTGCGAGATATAAAGTTTGAATTGCGAGATATAAAGTCAGAATTGCGAGATATAAAGTCAGAATTGCGAGATATAAATTGCGAGATATAAAGTCAGAATTGCGAGATATAAAGTCAGAATTGCGAGATATAAAGTCAGAATTGCGAGATATAAAGTCAGAATTGCGAGATATAAAGTCAGAATTGCGAGATATAAAGTCAGAATTGTGAGATATAAAGTCAGAATTGTGTGATATAAAGTCAGAATGGCGAGATATAAAGTCAGAATTGCGAGATATAAAGTCAGAATTGTGTGTTATAAAGTCAGAATGGCGAGATATAAAGTCAGAATTGCGAGATATAAAGTCAGAATTGCGAGATATAAAGTCAGAATTGCGAGATATAAAGTCAGAATTGTGAGATATAAAGTCAGAATTGCGAGATATAAAGTCAGAATGGCGAGATATAAAGTCAGAATTGCGAGATATAAAGTCAGAATTGTGTGTTATAAAGTCAGAATGGCGAGATATAAAGTCAGAATTGCGAGATATAAAGTCAGAATTGCGAGATAAAGTCAGAATTGTGAGATATAAAGTCAGAATTGTGAGATATAAAGTCAGAATTGCGAGATATAAAGTCAGAATTGCGAGATATAAAGTCAGAATTGCGAGATATAAAGTCAGAATTGTGAGATATAAAGTCAGAATTGTGAGATATAATGTCAGAATTGTGAGATATAATGTCAGAATTGCGAGATAAAGTCAGAATTGTGAGATATAAAGTCAGAATTGTGAGATATAAAGTCAGAATTGTGAGATATAATGTCAGAATTGCGAGATAAAGTCAGAATTGTGAGATATAAAGTCAGAATTGTGAGATATAAAGTCAGAATTGTGTGATATAAAGTCAGAATTGCGAGATATAAAGTCAGAATTGTGAGATATAAAGTCAGAATTGTGTGATATAAAGTCAGAATTGCGAGATATAAAGTCAGAATTGCGAGATATAAAGTCAGAATTGCGAGAAATAAAGTCAGAATTGTGAGATATAAAGTCAGAATTGTGTGATATAAAGTCAGAATTGCGAGATATATAGTCAGAATTGCGAGATATAAAGTCAGAATTGTGAGATATAAAGTCAGAATTGTGAGATATAAAGTCAGAATGGCGAGATATAAAGTCAGAATTGCGAGATATAAAGTCAGAATTGTGTGTTATAAAGTCAGAATGGCGAGATATAAAGTCAGAATTGCGAGATATATAGTCAGAATTGCGAGATAAAGTCAGAATTGTGAGATATAAAGTCAGAATTGTGAGATATAAAGTCAGAATTGCGAGATATAAAGTCAGAATTGCGAGATATAAAGTCAGAATTGCGAGATATAAAGTCAGAATTGTGAGATATAAAGTCAGAATTGTGAGATATAAAGTCAGAATTGCGAGATATAAAGTCAGAATTGCGAGATATAAAGTCAGAATTGCGAGATATAAAGTCAGAATTGTGAGATATAAAGTCAGAATTGTGAGATATAATGTCAGAATTGTGAGATATAATGTCAGAATTGCGAGATAAAGTCAGAATTGTGAGATATAAAGTCAGAATTGTGAGATATAAAGTCAGAATTGTGAGATATAAAGTCAGAATGGTGAGATATAAAGTCAGAATTGTGAGATATAAAGTCAGAATTGTGAGATATAAAGTCAGAATGGTGAGATATAAAGTTTGAATTGCGAGATATAAAGTTTGAATTGTGAGATATAAAGTCAGAATGGTGAGATATAAAGTCAGAATTGCGAGATATAAAGTCAGAATTGCGAGATATAAAGTCAGAATTGCGAGATATAAAGTCAGAATTGCGAGATATAAATTGCGAGATATAAAGTCAGAATTGCGAGATATAAAGTCAGAATTGTGAGATATAAAGTCAGAATTGTGTGATATAAAGTCAGAATTGCGAGATATAAAGTCAGAATTGCGAGATATAAAGTCAGAATTGCGAGAAATAAAGTCAGAATTGTGAGATATAAAGTCAGAATTGTGAGATATAAAGTCAGAATGGTGAGATATAAAGTCAGAATTGTGAGATATAAAGTCAGAATTGTGAGATATAAAGTCAGAATGGTGAGATATAAAGTTTGAATTGCGAGATATAAAGTTTGAATTGTGAGATATAAAGTCAGAATGGTGAGATATAAAGTCAGAATTGCGAGATATAAAGTCAGAATTGCGAGATATAAAGTCAGAATTGCGAGATATAAAGTTTGAATTGCGAGATATAAAGTCAGAATTGCGAGATATAAAGTCAGAATTGCGAGATATAAATTGCGAGATATAAAGTCAGAATTGCGAGATATAAAGTCAGAATTGCGAGATATAAAGTCAGAATTGCGAGATATAAAGTCAGAATTGCGAGATATAAAGTCAGAATTGCGAGATATAAAGTCAGAATTGTGAGATATAAAGTCAGAATTGTGTGATATAAAGTCAGAATGGCGAGATATAAAGTCAGAATTGCGAGATATAAAGTCAGAATTGTGTGTTATAAAGTCAGAATGGCGAGATATAAAGTCAGAATTGCGAGATATAAAGTCAGAATTGCGAGATATAAAGTCAGAATTGCGAGATATAAAGTCAGAATTGCGAGATATAAAGTCAGAATTGTGAGATATAAAGTCAGAATTGCGAGATATAAAGTCAGAATGGCGAGATATAAAGTCAGAATTGCGAGATATAAAGTCAGAATTGTGTGTTATAAAGTCAGAATGGCGAGATATAAAGTCAGAATTGCGAGATATAAAGTCAGAATTGCGAGATAAAGTCAGAATTGTGAGATATAAAGTCAGAATTGTGAGATATAAAGTCAGAATTGCGAGATATAAAGTCAGAATTGCGAGATATAAAGTCAGAATTGCGAGATATAAAGTCAGAATTGTGAGATATAAAGTCAGAATTGTGAGATATAATGTCAGAATTGTGAGATATAATGTCAGAATTGCGAGATAAAGTCAGAATTGTGAGATATAAAGTCAGAATTGTGAGATATAAAGTCAGAATTGTGAGATATAATGTCAGAATTGCGAGATAAAGTCAGAATTGTGAGATATAAAGTCAGAATTGTGAGATATAAAGTCAGAATTGTGTGATATAAAGTCAGAATTGCGAGATATAAAGTCAGAATTGTGAGATATAAAGTCAGAATTGTGTGATATAAAGTCAGAATTGCGAGATATAAAGTCAGAATTGCGAGATATAAAGTCAGAATTGCGAGAAATAAAGTCAGAATTGTGAGATATAAAGTCAGAATTGTGTGATATAAAGTCAGAATTGCGAGATATATAGTCAGAATTGCGAGATATAAAGTCAGAATTGTGAGATATAAAGTCAGAATTGTGAGATATAAAGTCAGAATGGCGAGATATAAAGTCAGAATTGCGAGATATAAAGTCAGAATTGTGTGTTATAAAGTCAGAATGGCGAGATATAAAGTCAGAATTGCGAGATATATAGTCAGAATTGCGAGATAAAGTCAGAATTGTGAGATATAAAGTCAGAATTGTGAGATATAAAGTCAGAATTGCGAGATATAAAGTCAGAATTGCGAGATATAAAGTCAGAATTGCGAGATATAAAGTCAGAATTGTGAGATATAAAGTCAGAATTGTGAGATATAAAGTCAGAATTGCGAGATATAAAGTCAGAATTGCGAGATATAAAGTCAGAATTGCGAGATATAAAGTCAGAATTGTGAGATATAAAGTCAGAATTGTGAGATATAATGTCAGAATTGTGAGATATAATGTCAGAATTGCGAGATAAAGTCAGAATTGTGAGATATAAAGTCAGAATTGTGAGATATAAAGTCAGAATTGTGAGATATAAAGTCAGAATGGTGAGATATAAAGTCAGAATTGTGAGATATAAAGTCAGAATTGTGAGATATAAAGTCAGAATGGTGAGATATAAAGTTTGAATTGCGAGATATAAAGTTTGAATTGTGAGATATAAAGTCAGAATGGTGAGATATAAAGTCAGAATTGCGAGATATAAAGTCAGAATTGCGAGATATAAAGTCAGAATTGCGAGATATAAAGTCAGAATTGCGAGATATAAATTGCGAGATATAAAGTCAGAATTGCGAGATATAAAGTCAGAATTGTGAGATATAAAGTCAGAATTGTGTGATATAAAGTCAGAATTGCGAGATATAAAGTCAGAATTGCGAGATATAAAGTCAGAATTGCGAGAAATAAAGTCAGAATTGTGAGATATAAAGTCAGAATTGTGTGATATAAAGTCAGAATTGCGAGATATATAGTCAGAATTGCGAGATATAAAGTCAGAATTGTGAGATATAAAGTCAGAATTGTGAGATATAAAGTCAGAATGGCGAGATATAAAGTCAGAATTGCGAGATATAAAGTCAGAATTGTGTGTTATAAAGTCAGAATGGCGAGATATAAAGTCAGAATTGCGAGATATATAGTCAGAATTGCGAGATAAAGTCAGAATTGTGAGATATAAAGTCAGAATTGTGAGATATAAAGTCAGAATTGCGAGATATAAAGTCAGAATTGCGAGATATAAAGTCAGAATTGCGAGATATAAAGTCAGAATTGTGAGATATAAAGTCAGAATTGTGAGATATAAAGTCAGAATTGCGAGATATAAAGTCAGAATTGCGAGATATAAAGTCAGAATTGCGAGATATAAAGTCAGAATTGTGAGATATAAAGTCAGAATTGTGAGATATAATGTCAGAATTGTGAGATATAATGTCAGAATTGCGAGATAAAGTCAGAATTGTGAGATATAAAGTCAGAATTGTGAGATATAAAGTCAGAATTGTGAGATATAAAGTCAGAATTGTGAGATATAAAGTCAGAATGGTGAGATATAAAGTCAGAATTGTGAGATATAAAGTCAGAATTGTGAGATATAAAGTCAGAATGGTGAGATATAAAGTTTGAATTGCGAGATATAAAGTTTGAATTGTGAGATATAAAGTCAGAATGGTGAGATATAAAGTCAGAATTGCGAGATATAAAGTCAGAATTGCGAGATATAAAGTCAGAATTGCGAGATATAAAGTCAGAATTGCGAGATATAAATTGCGAGATATAAAGTCAGAATTGCGAGATATAAAGTCAGAATTGTGAGATATAAAGTCAGAATTGCGAGATATAAAGTCAGAATTGCGAGATATAAAGTCAGAATTGCGAGATATAAAGTCAGAATTGTGAGATATAAAGTCAGAATTGTGTGATATAAAGTCAGAATGGCGAGATATAAAGTCAGAATTGCGAGATATAAAGTCAGAATTGTGTGTTATAAAGTCAGAATGGCGAGATATAAAGTCAGAATTGCGAGATATAAAGTCAGAATTGCGAGATATAAAGTCAGAATTGTGAGATATAAAGTCAGAATTGCGAGATATAAAGTCAGAATGGCGAGATATAAAGTCAGAATTGCGAGATATAAAGTCAGAATTGTGTGTTATAAAGTCAGAATGGCGAGATATAAAGTCAGAATTGCGAGATATAAAGTCAGAATTGCGAGATAAAGTCAGAATTGTGAGATATAAAGTCAGAATTGTGAGATATAAAGTCAGAATTGCGAGATATAAAGTCAGAATTGCGAGATATAAAGTCAGAATTGCGAGATATAAAGTCAGAATTGCGAGATATAAAGTCAGAATTGTGAGATATAAAGTCAGAATTGTGAGATATAATGTCAGAATTGTGAGATATAATGTCAGAATTGCGAGATAAAGTCAGAATTGTGAGATATAAAGTCAGAATTGTGAGATATAAAGTCAGAATTGTGAGATATAATGTCAGAATTGCGAGATAAAGTCAGAATTGTGAGATATAAAGTCAGAATTGTGAGATATAAAGTCAGAATTGTGTGATATAAAGTCAGAATTGCGAGATATAAAGTCAGAATTGTGAGATATAAAGTCAGAATTGTGTGATATAAAGTCAGAATTGCGAGATATAAAGTCAGAATTGCGAGATATAAAGTCAGAATTGCGAGAAATAAAGTCAGAATTGTGAGATATAAAGTCAGAATTGTGTGATATAAAGTCAGAATTGCGAGATATATAGTCAGAATTGCGAGATATAAAGTCAGAATTGTGAGATATAAAGTCAGAATTGTGAGATATAAAGTCAGAATTGCGAGATATAAAGTCAGAATTGCGAGATATAAAGTCAGAATTGTGAGATATAAAGTCAGAATTGCGAGATATAAAGTCAGAATTGCGAGATATATAGTCAGAATTGCGAGATATAAAGTCAGAATTGTGAGATATAAAGTCAGAATTGTGAGATATAAAGTCAGAATTGCGAGATATAAAGTCAGAATTGCGAGATATAAAGTCAGAATTGTGAGATATAAAGTCAGAATTGCGAGATATAAAGTCAGAATTGCGAGATATAAAGTCAGAATTGCGAGATATAAAGTCAGAATTGTGAGATATAAAGTCAGAATTGTGTGATATAAAGTCAGAATTGCGAGATAAAGTCAGAATTGCGAGATATAAAGTCAGAATTGTGAGATATAAAGTCAGAATTGCGAGATATAAAGTCAGAATTGCGAGATAAAGTCAGAATTGCGAGATATAAAGTCAGAATTGTGAGATATAAAGTCAGAATTGCGAGATATAAAGTCAGAATTGCGAGATATAAAGTCAGAATTGCGAGATATAAAGTCAGAATTGCGCGATATAAAGTCAGAATTGTGAGATATAAAGTCAGAATTGTGAGATATAAAGTCAGAATTGTGTGATATAAAGTCAGAATTGTGTGATATAAAGTCAGAATTGTGAGATATAAAGTCAGAATTGCGAGATATAAAGTCAGAATTGTGTGATATAAAGTCAGAATTGTGAGATATAAAGTCAGAATTGTGAGATATAAAGTCAGAATTGCGAGATATAAAGTCAGAATTGCGAGATATAAAGTCAGAATTGCGAGATATAAAGTCAGAATTGCGAGATATAAAGTCAGAATTGCGAGATATAAAGTCAGAATTGTGTGATATAAAGTCAGAATTGCGAGATATAAAGTCAGAATTGTGTGATATAAAGTCAGAATTGTGAGATATAAAGTCAGAATTGTGTGATATAAAGTCAGAATTGCGAGATATAAAGTCAGAATTGCGAGATATAAAGTCAGAATTGCGAGATATAAAGTCAGAATTGTGTGATATAAAGTCAGAATTGCGAGATATAAAGTCAGAATTGTGTGATATAAAGTCAGAATTGCGAGATATAAAGTCAGAATTGTGAGATATAAAGTCAGAATTGTGAGATATAAAGTCAGAATTGCGAGATATAAAGTCAGAATTGTGAGATATAAAGTCAGAATTGTGAGATATAAAGTCAGAATTGCGAGATATAAAGTCAGAATTGCGAGATAGAAAGTCAGAATTGCGAGATATAAAGTCAGAATTGTGAGATATAGTCAGAATTGTGAGATATAATGTCAGAATTGCGAGATAAAGTCAGAATTGTGAGATATAAAGTCAGAATTGTGAGATATAAAGTCAGAATTGTGTGATATAAAGTCAGAATTGCGAGATATAAAGTCAGAATTGTGAGATATAAAGTCAGAATTGCGAGATAAAGTCAGAATTACGAGATATAAAGTCAGAATTGTGAGATATAAAGTCAGAATTGCGAGATATAAAGTCAGAATTGTGAGATATAAAGTCAGAATTGCGAGATATAAAGTCAGAATTGCGAGATAGAAAGTCAGAATTGCGAGATATAAAGTCAGAATTGTGAGATATAAAGTCAGAATTGCGAGATATAAAGTCAGAATTGTGTGATATAAAGTCAGAATTGCGAGATATAAAGTCAGAATTGTGTGATATAAAGTCAGAATTGCGAGATATAAAGTCAGAATTGCGAGATATAAAGTCAGAATTGTGTGATATAAAGTCAGAATTGCGAGATATAAAGTCAGAATTGTGAGATATAAAGTCAGAATTGCGAGATATAAAGTCAGAATTGTGAGATATAAAGTCAGAATTGTGAGATATAAAGTCAGAATTGTGTGATATAAAGTCAGAATTGCGAGATATAAAGTCAGAATTGTGAGATATAAAGTCAGAATTGTGAGATATAAAGTCAGAATTGCGAGATATAAAGTCAGAATTGCGAGATATAAAGTCAGAATTGTGAGATAAAAAGTCGCAATTATTTTTTAAAATGTTTTATTCTGTGGCGGAAACAAGCTTCACTGTTTCTCCTGTACATCTGAACAGGAGCAGAAATGCTGTCAGAAGAACAGGGTCATGAAAACACCTCTTTCAACACCGGGTAGTTTCTCACCACAGTTTTGAAAATTACAGAAAAACTGGTCTGAGTGGAGGGAACACAACAATAACTTCTGATGCAGTTAATATTATTTTGCTTGAAGAAGTTAAATGCGTCCAACACTCCAGCTGCAATCAACCACCGCATGCAACAAAATAATAACAAACTGTGCAAAACTACTAGAATACATTTGATTTAGGCTACTTTTGTATGATTAGACCTTACTAAAGCAGCCAGGTTGTAAGAGCGTGCACTGATATTTTTTCACATCTGTTGTGTGAGACTATGGAGTCAAGTCTTCTACACCAACAGCGCCACATGCTGGTTAACATGATGCACAGAAAAACTTCAGCTAAAAGGAAAGAAGCAAAGTGAAACACGACCACACAAGTGGCATTCAGTTCCTGGACTGTGTAAAGGGAAACTTTCAAATTTGAAGAGACTCAATGTTTTATAAACAATTTAGAAATTTTAAGTCAAGAGATTTGAAACGTTCAAGGTTTGCTGTGAAAGGTTGTTTGAGATTTAATCTAATGCTTTATTAGTTTAACAGATGTCAGTGCTGGGTTGTATTTACTGCATGGCTTTCACTTCCAATATGAGCAGGGTTTACAGCAGGGGTGGGGAACCTTTTTCCTATCAAGGGCCATTTACAATTTTTAACATTCTTTAAAGGGCCATTGTAATGAGCAGGGGCGTTTCTAGGTTTTAAAAACATCAGGGGCTGAGCCCGAAACACACAGGGGCTGGGGGTGGGTAACAAGATAACATGATTCGATACAGAGAATAATGTATATTTTAGGCCTATATGCAGGGCGGCAGACTGGTTAAAAAAAATCCGTCCTGGCACTGTTGCCACACCAGCCCATATTACCACACAGACACACACATTAAAATGTGCGGTAGTTAGGGGGGTTCGGGGGCATGCTCCCCAGAGAAAATTTTGATTTCTCGGACCTACATATGTGCATTTTAAGGTGTTTGAAGGCCAACATTTTTTGATAACAATAGCTTTAAAAGCATGTCAGTGGGCAGTAGCATAAGTTATTTGTCAAGATAACAGATTCTTAAACATGAGAATGAGGATAAATGTTGAAATGAATGATCCACAAAATGGAAATGCAAAATGTTTCTGCTTATGGTTGACAATACACAATCACATATTCCAAACAGGAATGGCCTTAAATGAGAAATCTTTCAAGGATTATTTTGCATAGATGTAAACTTTTTAGCATTAAAGATTGGTTTCAGTAACTTGTTTCTTTCTTGAGTTAATCAATGTTTTTGGCACTATTAAATCAGTTCAATTAAATTTCAATTGTTTACTCATAAAGACAGTCACTTGTCACCACCTACTGGCTTAATGATGCAAGTTGCGCAAACACAGACAAGCGGAGTGATACAAACTGTGAAAAGGCTGATGCTGGTGAAATATTCGAACACATTCGACTCGAGGACCTTATATATCCTATATATGTATAGGCTACATATCAGAGTTAAATAGGAATACATTGTATGTTAATCAAGCAGACTAAATCACACAACTGCGCAGAAATATTTAAGCTCATTATACAAAGGAAATAATACAGATCTAGACAAATTGGGTTGCTTATAGTTAAAATATTTTTTTTTAGTCGGCCACACATTCTACTTGCTGTCGGCCACTTTTAGTCGGCCACTCATTCCACTTTAATACGCAAATGACAAAACGAAAGTAAAAGCAGCAGCCCCTCGTGGACGACTACCACACACACACACACACACACACACGCACACGCACGCACACGCAACACACACACACACGCACACGCAACACACACACACACACACACACACACACGCAACACACACACACACACACACACACACACACGCACACGCACACGCACGCACGCACACGCAACACACACACGCACACACAGTAAAGTCCATGCCTGGTCCTCCGCTGTCTTCGTTCCGATCCTTTTATGCGCCCCGAAGCTGATCAGCGAGAAACTTGAAACCGGTGCGGCGCGCGCGCCTCCGAAGCTCATCCGTGAGAAACTTGAAACCGATGCGGCGCGCAGGTGACTCATTAACACTCGCGCTACTGGCCTCACCCTGCTCTCACGGCTCGTGGACTCGTGCTGCTTGCCACTTTGCCTATTTTGTGTTTTCTATCACAGGAAAAGTAATTGCTGAGATTTTTGTTTCTGAAGGGTTTTTTTGGGGGGGAGGAATTGACTCGCGGGCCGCATCAAACTGTTTTGCGGGCCGGTTACGGCCCGGGGTCCGGACGTTCCCCAATCCCCACCCCTGGTTTACAGGAAAGTTGGCAATTATTAGCCAGCATATAGGCCTATATGTCTTTAATCACTTAACATTTTTGAAGGCTGCATAGATATAGATATCCCATAATCCTTTCTGTGACAGCTGAGCTAAAAAATTAAGATGGCGTTTGAAAGTTGCTTGTCGTGGTCAGTTTGTGTGTAAATGTACGTTTGATCCTTTCTTTAATTATATTTTTATAATTAAATATTCACTTAGTTATCAACAAATTCTCTCTCCTTTGTTTTTTTTAAAGGCCAGTTACTTCATGGATCCAGGATACTATGCATCCTGATAAAGTTCCCTTGGCCTTTGGAATTAAAATAGCCCCACATCATCACATAGCCTTCACCATACCTAGAGATTGGCATGGTTTTATTTCAGTTAGCTTAATAGCTGGTTTGATTTGCATTGAGAGATGATCTTATGGAAAGCACTCCATGCCAATCTCTAGGTGTGGTGAAGGCTATGCCTAGAGTATATACAGTAACACTTTATATTGCAAGGGAAAATTCTTTGAGTTCTGAAGCTTATAATGCACTAACAAACACATCTCCATTTCCTGACTTGTATTCACGAACACATAATAGGTATAAATATACACATATACACACACACACACACACACACACACACACACACATACATATATATATATATATATATATATATATATATATATATATATATATATATATATATATATATATATATATATGAAGAGTTCAGATGCAAAAGCCTCTAAGTGCAATTTGAAAATTTATTCTAGAATGATCATTTTTATCAAGCCTGTATATTTATGTTCAGTAATTTCACTTAAATGGCAATGAAAATGACCTATTAATTGTCATTTAAGTGAAATTACTGAGCTTAAATATACAAGCTTGATAAAAATGATCATTCTAGAAGAAAATTTCAGACGGCACTTAGAGGCTTTTGCATCTGAACTCTTCATATATATACACAAAATAGGTTCCCAAGATGGATGGGCAGGAAAGGGAGGAAAAATGCTGATATGAATTCACACTTGTGGTAAACACATTTCCCAGGAGTTAATACAATGTAGTACTGAAGTCACATTGTTGTATGATTTACGTATGTCACATAGTTTTGCTTCCTTTGGAAAAAACCCTAGCAGGCACAGGAACTGATGTAACCAACATTCCTATTTATATAGCCTACTAAAGTTTTTTTGTATGAGGTTGTTGCGTTTTTGATTTTGATGTCGTTGCAGCCATGAAGAGAATATAGCTTATCTTCAGTTTAGTTTTTACTAAGATTCTTTGATTGATATTGCTCTGCTGTATTTCTTTACTTGACAAACTCGGACGAGGACAAGTTAACCATATATACTGCTTGAACTGCATATAAGGTAATTAGCCTTTGTAAATCCATTCACAGGACTGCCCTGGAATAGGATAGAGCTAAGTATTATAACCTGTAACCTTTTGTTTATTTGTTATAATCCTTTTTTGTTTTATTGTATAACCAGTATTTTAATCTTTTGTATAAATACATTTTATTTTATAAAGACAAGTACTGTTTCTTTATACTTCAGCTCACAAAAGACAGTTCTATAAATATTATACCAGAGCATTATAAGTATAGCTTATACTACTACTATTCTTCGAAGTATCCTTGGACAAGATTCTGCTGGAAGGTAAGCATAAATTTTGATCCATAGGCTTAACTTACAAATGCAAAGGTGATATAATATTCCTAGACTTGCTGATATGTGTTAGACAAGCCAAGAGGTTAATCCTAGAAAATCTGACCTGACAGCACAAGGCTATCTAGTTAACTTTGGTTACTATGAGGCTAATCAGGAAATGAAATAATATCAGATCTTAGTACAATGTATATATATATATATATACAGTACAGGCCAAAAGTTTGGAAACATTACTATTTTTAATGTTTTTGAAAGAAGTTTCTTCTGCTCATCAAGTCTGCATTTATTTGATCAAAAATACAGAAAAAAAGTAATATTGTGATATATTATTACAATTTGGGCTTCTTCGTGCAAAAATGCATGAAAACGTTTAAGTTTTGAATTTTGTATTTTTTTTTTGCTTCATCGGAGGGGGATGAAACTTGGTGACTTTTGTTATATTACCTATGTGAACACACAAAAAAAAATCAAGGAGATGATTCAGATATGTGTTAAAGGGTCGTTAAAAAAAAAGTCACACTTAGCTTCCTTCGTGCAAAAATGACCGACCATAGGAAATCAATGAATGGGAAATACGAAAAAATAGGAAAACTCAGAGAAACTTTTGGTGGTACAAACTACAAATCAGCCACTGTGCAGAAAAGAAGTGCACAGCAATGAAGGGGTGACACTCTAAAACATCAAGAGTGCAAATAAGACACCCCCCCCCCCCACACACACACACCCACAAACACACACAACAAATTTTGCTCCAAACTATATAAAAACTATATAATCATAACTCCAAAACTGTAGCAAGGAGAGTCAAAAGGTAGGTATCATTTGAAAGAACTCTTTTTAAAAAAATGTAAAATATAAATTAGATTACATTTGGACATTGTCCTGCCGAGAAACTGCTGATAAAAGACAAAATATAATTTTTATTATGATTTTGCATATCTTTCTTATTTGTCATGGACTCAGGAAGGAAATAAGGTAGGAGGGAAATTATTTTTTCACTGTAAAGTTCAGACTAAGCTTTCAAATGACATCAACTTTGTGTTAATCAAGGTGTAGTAGTAGGGAATTTCCCTTTCCCTTGTTTTGTGTTCGTTACCCTTATATGGTAATGGGTGGATGAGGTAATTAGGGCCGGTGTATTTAAGTGTGTAAACAGGAAGCCCTAGAAGTTAGGCTTTGTCATACCCGCCCCTCTTCTGGTTATCGGTGTGACGTTAGTTGAGTGATGGCTGTAGCCGTCTCGGCGGCGTTCCCTGGGAGTTGCGCCAAGCGCTCATTAAAGGCTTTAAGCTGAACATTCGCGAGTGCATCCTGACATCGTGATAAGGGTGGTTCGTGATGTGTGGGTGTGTGATTCTCGTGTGTCTCCCGCATACCACGTGATTAACTCAGGTCGTGCTGCTGTTTTTCATGATTAGGTCATTTTTGTTTTGTTTTTCATGATTAGGTTATTTTTGTTTTGTTTTTCGTGACTAGATATCAGTTCTGTGTTTTGTTTTGCTTTCGTTTTTATGGATTGGGTTATTTCTTTAATGACGTTGGTTTGACCAGTGTAATTTGGGCCATACCGTGTCAGTATCAGTGTGTAGCGTCTATCTAACACCTGTTGAGTATTTCGGGGTCCTCGATGAGGTAGGACGGATTCTCCGTGCACCAGCTGATCTGGTCCATCACGTCTGATGTGATTGATGTGATTTTTGTATTTGTATCGCACCCACTAATTTTTCTTTTCTTTTTTCTTTTTTTGGTTTGAGTCAAGGCTGAGTGTACGGAGGGGGAGGCTAGTCACCTGGGTGAACACATTTGTTGTGAGGTTGGAGCACCAGGGTTCGAGTACCTCTTCCTATTTGGTTTGCCGTGCACACATAAATGGTTGAGAGCACAACTGTTTACAGCTAGCTTGCCACCCCTAAAGTAAACTTTAGCCTTGTAGTTTTTTTGTATTTATTATTTTCTTGTTTTATTTTGTGGGGATGCTATTTTCATTTCTTTTGTGATGTTTTGTCTACTGTGAGTCAGTGTTTGAATCAGCCATGTGGGGAGGAATGTTCTTTTAACAATTGATATATCCTATTCTTATAATAAACTTGTTAGTGATTTACATTATGAATAAATTATGCCAGTAGAGTATTTTCTTCACAAATAAAAGTATTTTATTTGTTTATTTGATGACACGACTCTGTCTTTTCTCTGCACCACCGAACCTGGGTTCCTTTAATATTTCCTTGGGTGCAATTCCCAAGGTGGCGTAGTCCGTGCTATTTGGATTTGGTTATACCAAAAAAAACAATAGGCTACCGCTCCGGTCACAAAGGCAAAAAAATAAAAAAAATATGGTAATGAATATTTTCGAAGCTATTTTCGTACCTGCTGGCGGTACACCGTTTTAGAAGGATTACTCATCACTCGTTAGGATTTAATAAATGTGATTGGATGCATTAAAAAGCTGAGATCCTAAGCTTTAAAATGTTTTTTTTTTTATGATATATTTTGTGTTGTTCCATTCAGTGGTTGCTTAGTAATTTGAATCCGAATGGGAATAAAAAATAAAGCTATAGACAGCCTATAGGCGGTTACAGGACATTACACACATTTACATATTTTTAAAGCCACTAGATGACGCTCTTCTCACTTGATTTTTTTTTTTTTTTTTAGGCCTTCACTCTATTTTGATGTGAAATGTTGCATTTATTAAAAAAAAAAAAAAAAAAAAAAAAATACAAATAAAATATAAATATATATATTAATTCTAATGGAAAAAATAGCTCATAAAATTATATAATTAATGCAAAGTATCAAAAATCTTTAAAAATTCTAAATAATAATAAAAAAATTATTGAACAAAAATATATTTCATTGGTTTTCCTGGGGAAAAAAAAAGGTTAAATTTTAAGGCTTTGTACGTTTTTGCACAAAAGGAAGCCAAGTGTAACACATTAATGAAGAAGCCCAGAGGGTTAAAATAATTGGTTTTCAATTTATTATACTTTAAATTATCATTTATTTCTGTGATCAAAGCTGGATTTTCAGGATCATTACTCCAGTCTGTCACATGATCCTTTAGAAATCATTCTAATATGATGATTCATTATCAAAGTTGGAAACAGTTCTGCTGCTTAATATTTTTTCATAACCTGTGATACTTTTTTAGGATACTTTGATGAATAAAAAGTAAAAACATAAAATAAAATAAAAAGAAGCAAATGTTTTAAAAATAGAAATCTTTTGTAACAACAATATACACTGGTCAGTAATTTGGGGTCAGTCGTTTTTTTTTCTTTCTTTTTTTGAAATAAATCAATACTTTTATTCAGCAAGGATGTGTTAAATTGATAAAAAGTGATAGTAAAGAAGATTTATATTATTAGAAAATATTTTTTATTTTTGAATAAATGCAGTTCTTTTTAACTTTTTATTCATCAACTATATTAGGCAGCAGAACTGTTTCCAACACTCATAATAAATCAGAATATTAGAGTGATTTCTAAAGGATCATGTGATTGACTGGATGTCACATGTGACACTGAAGACTGGAGTAATGATGCTGAAAATTCAGCTTTGCATCACAGAAATAAATACATTTTTAAAGTATATTCAAGTTGTAATAATATTTCACAATATTACAGTTTTTTTTCTGTATTTTTAATCAAATAAATGAAGCCTTGATAAGCATTAGAGACTTCTTTCAAAAATATACAAAAATCGTAATGTTTCCAAACTTTTGACCTGTACTGTATATATAATATATAATATATATATATATATATATATATATATATATATATATATTAGGGCTGTGCAATGATTATCATCCAAAAATGAAAGTTTGTGTTTATGTAATATATGTGTGTGTACTGTGTATAATGTGTATTATAAAAGAAAAAAAAATATTTATTCACAAAATATTTATATTTATATATAATATAAATTCTATATAAATATATATACATGCAACTATTTCTTAAATATATATATACATGTGTGTGTGTATAAATAATTTATATAGGTTAACTAGTATTTACGACAACTCAAACTCAAGGGTCCTGTATTCAAAAGGGTGAAAAAAACAACTCTGCTTATCCTTAATGTTTAAAATAATGAAGGGTACATTTCTCTTAACAAGGAAAGCTACCCCACTACTCATAATGGAGGAAATATAAAAATTTGACCAATTCACTTTGTTTAAGGCTAAAGTGCACCTCGTTATTTCCTGTAGGGTCTCCTGTGACAGGGCCGAATCAATACGCTCCTTACTTTGCCAATCAAAAATTTGTTTTGATTTTAAGTTTACCGTGCAAACCCCTTACGGAAAACCCATCTTTATCTGGTGTCCATGACCTTTACAAACATCTCTAATATAATCTGAATGGTTATTTATTGACCTGATGGTCTTTATATTGATGTGTTGCAGGGGTATTTCACACAGCGTATGAGTTGGCAGCCAGAATGACAAGGACAGTCATACTCCTTTACTTCTTTTTGGCCTTCTGTCCTCTCTCTGGGGGGATTCCCTTCAGCTGTCCGTTTCCATTTCTGAATCAGAGCGCACACCTGGGAACAGGAAAACTTTGTGCAACATTGCAACTGCAGACCAAGTTGCCCTGCCTCAGTGTAAACCTGTCGGTCAGTGAAAATGTGCCGCTGAGTCCTGAAAAATGGCATCTGGAGAGTCTGTCACTGAAGGTGAGATTCTATACATATGTACTAAATATTATTTTCCCCCATGGAAAGTAGTTTTACAACCCTTACTGTCAAGACATACATGATATACAGTATTTCTTAATTTTTTATATGTAGGTAATCATAAAATGTGGATGTAAAGTGTGGATGTCAAATTAAAAGTTATATATCAGCTTAAGAGAACATGCTGATTTATATCATACCAATTCTGCCATTTAACACTTGATTGCAAATACAATTTTATGTATCTACTCTATAATGTTGCATGCTAACTTGTTATGTAATTGTAACAGTAAATACAGAGTTCTCAGGTGAAATCTACATATTTGTTCTTCTTTTTTTTCTTCCCAAATCAATGCTATTGGTCACCCAGCATGTCTGGCTGTGGGTTTTTCAAATATTTAACCAAAAAGTATTTAAAAAAACTGCTTGTGAATAAACTCCAGATGATCATCAAGCTGTCTATGCCTAACACAGTTTGCAGACTGTCTCTACTCTCACTTTGCAATGAAAGTGTAAAAGCCTCATCACAATATTTGAGCTGGATTTTGTTTAAATATTATTTAAATTACTGAATTATTTAATTCTCACATGTAATTCTTTAATGGTTGGTAACTTATTCTCTTTAAAAAATCTTCTGAGATCATAAAGTATATTGTGTATTTCACTCATGTTGGACTTGTCAATATTACATTTTGGTTGACTGCCAAATTAACCCTTGTGTGTAAGGACACTTTTTTCTTTCTTTCTTTCTTTCTTTCTTTCTTTTCTTTTTTGATCACATTGGTTGTGTTAATGCGTACAGAACAGGAAACTCGCTTAGAGAGCCAGTCTACTTTGAGTGTAACTAAATGAGCCAATGGACATTGGCTTGCATTGATTTGCAGCAGCTGCTCTGCCACGCAGCACGGGAATATAATGAGCTGCAGGTGCAATTGCATCTTTAGCTTTTCGCTTCAGAGCCGAGCATTTGTTGTTCCTGCTTTCTGAAGAATCTACTAAAAAGACCAGTTCGAGATTTTTCAATATGTCAGATTTCAAGCCGCATGTTTCAGGATGTGGTCGTCTACTGGCATCGGGCATTAAGCAGGTGCCTGGGCATTAAGCACGCTGAGGTTGAGGCTAGGTTCATGCATAAGACATGTTCTCACTTTTGGAACATGTCCATCACAGTGTTGACTTCAATACCTCAGAAAAGGTGTAGTCCCCTTGCCTATTCCTTATCGTGGCGCCCTCCCTGGTCACCGGTGGCAGGAGAGGTTCACCCGGCGGGTAGCTGGGGTGATCTCAGGGTTACGGTGAGAGGATCTTCGGAAATCACTCCCTCTTTTACACCGCAGCCAGTTGAGCTTCCTAGGGAGCGTGCTGGACCATCTGAATGATGTGTACCAGTCGTTTCCTTTGGGGCTCCAGCTGATGACCAGATTTCAATCTCAGCATTGGAGGGTGAGTTTGAAGCTGCTGAGGAGAAAGATTCGGCTGCGCTGCCCCCTTCGGGGATGGTAGTGTTGTCCCAGTCAGACTCAGAAATGATGGCCATGCTTTCCTGGGCCCCCGAGAGCATCGGGCTCGAGTGGAATCGGCTGGATGATTGGTTTCTGGTGTCGCATCGTGCTACGCCCCAGTGCCTTTCTTCCTAGAGGTGTATGATGAGATTACTAAGTCATGGATGGCACGTTTCACTGCCCAAAACCGGTTTGATAACTCCCCCCTCGTTTCCTTCGATGGCGGGGCTGCCGATAGAGCCGGACCCTCCAGCCAATATGAGGTTTGTGTTTTACAGCCCCTACAGCATTAAACCCAAGAAAAGTAGTGGGTTACGGCCAATCTTGGATCTGCGAGTCTTGAATCTAAGCGTAATCTAAGAAGAAGGTTCTGTCCTTCAGCCTGCCCCTGTCTCCCCTTGTCATCAAGAAAGTCACGTAGACGGCCCTTGTTCCCCTGAGAGAACGCGGCTTTCTCATTCTCAACTATCTCGGCGACTGGCTTATTCTAGCACAGTCTTGGGATCAGTTGTGAGAATACAGGGATCTTCGGATCAGCTGGGAAAAGAGCAAACTCGCCCCCGTGCAGAGGATCTCTTTTCTTGGTATGGTCTTGGACTCGGTCACACAGTCGGCATGCCTCACAGAGGAGCGTGTCCAGTCAGTGTTGAACTGCTTGAATTCGTTCAAAGGCAGGACAGGGGCCCCACTGAAGTTGTTTCAGAGGCTCCTGGGGCATATGGCAGCCGCAGTGATGCCGCTCGGCTTGCTTCATATGAGGCCGCTTCGGCACTGGCTTGATGATTACAAGAATTTAATCAAAAGATAACCAATTTATTTACCAAACAAAACCATAATAAAAACACAAAATGTGGCAAACAAAAACATAAGAAAAAGACACGCGGGAGGGAGAAGCCCCCCCCCCCCTCTCAGGGGGAAGGCAGGAAGATTTTATCATGAAGGGAGACTCCAAACCCAGGTGTCCACCATCCACCCTCGGACTGCAGCACAGACAGTTATGCAGGCAATCACAACATAAAACGGGCATGCAGTTTCAGGGATCTGGACGGGTCTGCAACTGCATTAGCACATCAACTGCCTCGAGTTGCTGGCAGTTTGCTTGTGCTGGGCCGCCTAATAAAGCCGCTACAGGGCAAAGACGTACTGGTCCGTATGGACAACATTCGCATGTCGCATGTTGCAACTCGCCCGCCATCTCCTCTTTTGGAGTCAGAAGCATCTGAGGTTCCTTCTTGCCATTCATATTCCATGGGTGCTCAGTCATGCAGTCGACGAGCTGTCACAACATTCTCCACTCCCGGGAGAATAGAGACTCCATCCCCAGTTGGCCCAGCTGATTTGGAGACGTTTGGGAGCCGCGCAGGTAGACCTTTTTGCCTCTCCAGAAACGTCTCACTGCCAGTTGTTTTACTCTCTGACTGAGGGAATACCCGGTTCAGATGCACTGGCTCACAGCTGGCCCCGGGGCCTGCGCAAGTATGTGTTTCCCCCCAGTAAGCCTACTAGCACAGACATTGTGCAAAGTCAGGGTGGACGAGGAGCAGGTCCTGCTGGTAGCCCCTTATTGGCCCACCCGTACCTGGTTCCCAGAACTAATGAGTCGGGGCACCCTGTGGCACAGATATCTGGAGACTACATGTGTGGTCCCTGGACGGGACACGGAGGTTCTAGATGACCTACCTCAAGGGGTAGTGAACACCGTCACTTCAGCGCGAGCACTATCTACGATACAGGTGAATGCCTTGAAGTGGAACCTGTTCATGGAATGGTGTTCTTTTCACCGAGAAGACCCCCGAACTTGCTAGATCAGAGCCATGTTTTCCTTCTTGCAGCAGGGGTTGGAGCGAAGGCTGTCTCCCTCCACCCAGAAAGTCTACACTGCTGCCATCTCAGCCCACCGCGACTTGGTGAAGGTTAAGTCAGTTGAGAAAGCATGACCTGGTCTTCAGGTTCCTTAAGGGGGTGAGGAGATTAAATCCACCCCACCTTCCTTCTTTACCATCCTGGGATTTGTCTCTGGGGTTCAGAGCACTCCAGAATGCCCCATTTGAGCCCTTGCAATAAGTAGACTTAAAATCTTGTCTCTAAAGATGTTGCTCCTGGTGGCACTGGCCTCCATTAAAAGGGTAGGGGACCTGCAGTTTTTTTTGGTCGACGAATCGTGCCTAGAGTTCAGGCCAGATGATTCTCAGGTTACACTGATGCCTCAACCCGAATATGTGTCCAAGGTTCCCACCACTCCCTTCAGGGACCAGGTGGTGAACCTGCAAGCGCTGCCCGTGGATGAGCTCACTGTACTAGGAGTATTGGTATTGCATCCGCCTGGGAGCTGGCGCATGGCACCTCTTCGACAGATATCTGTAGCGCTGCGGGCTGGGTGACACCCAACACGTTTGATATATTTTATAGCCTACGCGTAGACCCGGTATCCACCTGTGTTCTCGCCTCAAATGGGTAGAAGACACCAAGTGGACCTGGCCTGTGTCGGCCAAGATATGCGCTGTTACTCCAGAGAGTTCCTACGGGTAAACCCTGTGAGTCCTCCATCACCTTCGGCTGCCGGCCTATATTCCACTGAATCCTTGAGAACCTGGTTTAGGCTGGGAGCCATATGTGTATAATTTCCACAGCTGCTCCTAAACGGAAGCTCATGTATTTCCCTTGGGGGTACCCATCTTTGGGGGATGGAATCACCCCAGTAACTTCCATATGTAGTCAACCCTACAGGGCTGGTCCATATGTCATCTCCACATAACTCCTTTGTCGTAGAATGTGGTTCCGCAGCGTTCCTTTTCCAGTGGGAAGGGCACATTTTTCCAGTCTTATCCAATAGTCACTGGGTCATGCAGAACAGCAGTGATTGGCTTTTCTGCGTGAGCCCGATCCTGTCTTACAAGAGGGATTGGAGGATGCTGGAAGGGGCAGTAACAGTGGCGCATTGGTAGGGATTCCTATTTGTTGATTTTCTAGCAGTTTTTGTGTTAAACATTCTTTACAGCAGAGTATTTATGGAGTTTAAAATATGACAATATGATTTGAATTTGAATTGTGTAAATTTGAATTATTTACAAGTGTAATCTAACAAAATGTTATTTTATGTGGTATTTTAAATTGTTCTGAATTTGATTTCTTTAAACAAATATTGAACATTTGAAATTTAACGAATTGAAATGTTTTCATGGCTGAATTTTTTAGACATGTATTTTCAAACAGCTTTTTTTTTTTGTTCTGAATTCTTAGACTGCAAATATTCAGTTTTAAAAAATACAGATTCAAGTTTTCAAGACGAAGAAAAAATTCAGATCTTACAGAAAGTAGGTCACAGGTCATCCACAGGGAAGAGTAAAGGATCTCAGAAAAGTCGAACAGAGCATTTTGGCTGCACTGCAGTAGTTTTCTGCCGCAAACGCGGTGGTGGTTCAAGAGAATCTGTGTATCTTTCGTTCAGTCGTTTTTTTTTTTTTTTTTAATATTAAGAGTAGAAAAATGAGAAAACAGCTTGAGTATTAGATTTCTAATATTCTAGTAATAATAGTCCGCTGCTGCAGTTGCACGGAGCTTACAAAACTTAACGCGTATATTGCAACTACATTTCATTTTCTCATCAAACAACTAGACTAACGAATGGCTCGGCACAACAGAAGAGCCTAGACAGGGCTTTCTCTCTGTGTAGACCAGCAGTTGGTCTGAATTTGCTATAACCTATAGTAGCCTATTTTCCGGACTGTAAGTCACGTTTTATCATGAAACACGCTGTGATTTATTCCAAAGTGACTCAGGCATATATAATGCATTCAACGTTAAATAATCTAAATGTTGACTTTCAAAAGTAGGCGCGCCAAGAAGGCTATTCGCTGTATTCTAGTTAATTTTTGGTGTGCGCTAGAAAGATCTTGAAGGAGACCGAGACGCGCTAAAGCAGCGCATCATGTTGTTTTATTTATTTTTCAATGGCATGATATTTTGTAGTCATTTTGAATGACACCAAAAATTAACTAGAATACAGCGAATAGCCTTCTTGGCG
Source organism: Squalius cephalus (assembly GCA_022829025.1). Classification (NCBI taxonomy): domain Eukaryota; kingdom Metazoa; phylum Chordata; class Actinopteri; order Cypriniformes; family Leuciscidae; genus Squalius; species Squalius cephalus. The sequence continues at coordinate 3,629,677 of CM040800.1, read as the reverse complement.
CGCCTACTTTTGAAAGTCAACATTTAGATTATTTAACGTTGAATGCATTATATATGCCTGAGTCACTTTGGAATAAATCACAGCGTGTTTCATGATAAAACGTGACTTACAGTCCGGAAAATAGGCTACTATAGGTTATAGCAAATTCAGACCAACTGCTGGTCTACACAGAGAGAAAGCCCTGTCTAGGCTCTTCTGTTGTGCCGAGCCATTCGTTAGTCTAGTTGTTTGATGAGAAAATGAAATGTAGTTGCAATATACGCGTTAAGTTTTGTACGCTCCGTGCAACTGCAGCAGCGGACTATTATTACTAGAATATTAGAAATCTAATACTCAAGCTGTTTTCTCATTTTTCTACTCTTAATATAAAAAAATAAAAAAAACGACTGAACGAAAGATACACAGATTCTCTTGAACCACCACCGCGTTTGCGGCAGAAAACTACTGCAGTGCAGCCAAAATGCTCTGTTCGACTTTTCTGAGATCCTTTACTCTTCCCTGTGGATGACCTGTGACCTACTTTCTGTAAGATCTGAATTTTTTTCTTCATCTTGAAAACTTGAATCTGTATTTTTTAAAACTGAATATTTGTGAAAAAACTGAATATTTTTTTTAAAAAAAAGCTGTTTGAAAATACATGTCTAAAAAATTCAGCCATGAAAACATTTCAATTCGTTAAATTTCAAATGTTCAATATTCGTTTAAAGAAATCAAATTCAGAACAATTTAAAATACCACATAAAATAAAATTTTGTTAGATTACACTTGTAAATAATTAAAATTACACAATTCAAATTCAAATCATATTGTCATATTTTAAGCTCCATAAGTATTAACTTTTTCAGCAAAACCCTGCCAAAGATACATTTTGAGTAAAAATGTTTTTTCATTTCTTTTTTATTAAAGTCTGCATGAACCGGAAGTTGCAAACGACTTTTCTCCAGTGTTGTGACGTATTTCCCAGTGAAAAGGAATATTGAACAGAGGGCAGGGTTTTACTCTAGCGCTTCTCCTCTCCATCTCTGCTCATAGCAGACTAGCGGTTTGAGGGGAGTGGTTTAGCGTTTCCCAACCCAAGCCCAAACCTACATCATCAGAGAAGGAACACCATTCCAGACCGGAAGTAACATTTCAGACTTTGATTAAAGATTACGACGGCAAACAATTTTTTTTCTGTGTATTAACTTGCACGGATTAATTGTTCACCACAAGACTAGTAATATGCGCTAACAAATTAAATAGGGTCGATTTTGATTTCAGTTGGACTTTAATGATTTTAAACATTTCCTACACTCTTTTCTCAGATGTCATTTAGAGGCTGTTTTGACACTGTAACATTAACACATAAATCTTACTTTTTGATTTTAGGTGGAAAAAACCTGCAGTTTTATGGTGTTTCAACAAGACAAGGACAGCCAACATTTTCCTCGAGGATTCTATTCAAACATTACTATAAAGTCCATCAATACACAGTCAGAATTTTTGTGTATTTGCACAAAATTGCACATCAGATACAGACGTTCTCCAACATTTTCAGACTTTGATAAGAAGCATTTAGTGGACAGTCCTGCACCTCCATCTGATAACAACTACTGGCAGAAAGCATGGGATGATGCAATGGAATATAGAAAGAATCATGCAAAGAACCCAAATCGTTTTAGACCACCAAAGAAACAGTCCTTCATGGACAGAGAGGAATTCAGTGAAAAGTTCAAACGTGACTCCGAATTAAAAATTACAGCTCCTGGTAAAGAAGATTTATTCAGAAGTGAGTTCAAAATGGATATTTATGATGTCACTAATTCAGAAGGTAGACTACAAATCTTAAAAAGACATAATTATGTTGTGGTTGCGCTTGACAACAATGGTATGCCAGTTCATTTTGAACCAGTTAAATATAACATTTTTAAACAGTTTCCACAAGCACCATTAATCATGGCGATCAAAGTACTGGGAGTCATAACTGCAATCAGAGAAGGTGCAGCAAGGAATGCTTTAGGAAAACTGTCTCCCACAACTGTGAATGGAGGTGGTGAGACTGTGAGAAGAGGAGGAGAGACTGTGAGCGAGACTGTGAGCAGAGGAGGAGAGACTGTGAGCAGAGGAGGAGAGACTGTGAGCGAGACTGTGAGCGGAGGTGCAGGTGTGGCTGCAGGCGTGGGCACAGTTGTGGCTGCAGGCGTGGGCACAGTTGTGGCTGCAGGCGTGGGCACAGTTGTGGCTGCAGGCGTGGGCACAGTTGTGGCTGCAGGCGTGGGCACAGGTGTGGCTGCAGGCGTGGGCACAGTTGTGGCTGCAGGCGTGGGCACAGGTGTGGCTGCAGGCGTGGGCACAGGTGTGGCTGCAGGCGTGGGCACAGTTGTGGCTGCAGGCGTGGGCACAGGTGTGGCAGACGTGACTAGAGCCGTGACTACGCCCACAGAAAAGGTAGACGTGACTAGAGCCGCGACTAAGCCCACAAACAAGGCAGAGCTGACTACAGCCGTGACTACGCCCACAGAAAAGGCAGAGCTGACTACAGCCGCGACTAAGCCCACAAACAAGGCAGAGCTGACTACAGCCGTGACTACGCCCACAGAAAAGGCAGAGCTGACTACAGCCGTGACTACGCCCACAGAAAAGGCAGAGCTGACTACAGCCGTGACTACGCCCACAGAAAAGGCAGAGCTGACTACAGCCGCGACTACGCCCACAGAAAAGGCAGAGCTGACTACAGCCGCGACTACGCCCGTGACTACGCCCACAAACAAGGCAGACGTGACAACAGCCATAACTACGCCCACAGAAAAGGCAGAGCTGACTACGCCCGCGACTACGCCCACAAACAAGGCAGACGTGACCACAGCCGCGTCTACACCAACAGAAAAGGCAGAACTGACTACAGCCGCGACTACGCCCACAGAAAAGGTAGACGTGACTACAGCCGTGACTACGTCCACAGAAAAGGCAGAGCTGACTACAGCCGTGACTACGCCCACTGAAGAGGCAGAAATTTACACATTTTACAGATGCTTTTCTCTAAAGCAACATTTTTTAAATTTTAAGCAGTTCTTGCTTTTCCGTGGAATCGAACCCATGACCTTGGTGTTAGAAGAGCCAATGCTCTACTGTTTGAGCTACAAACTGCTGCCACAGATAAGCCAGACGTGACTACAACCACGACTACGCCCACAGAATAGTCAGACGTGACTGGGATCATAAGTTCTGAAGGACCATTGATCTTCACAGAAATGTCAAATGTTTTGACATCTAAATAATTTTTTTTAAGTATAACCCCAAAAAAATTCATTTTTGAGGACTGTTCTTTAATACCTGCTGTATAAACCTCAATACTGTATATCCCAGTATAGAAAAAAAGGTTTATGAACAAATTTCAAGATAATTAACAGCAATTTGGTCAACCTTATAAAATGCATTTCTCTTGCAGTGCTAATAATAAATGCATTTCAATTACACAGAATATACCCATAAAAATACACATCTAAAATTTTGAATAAAATGCACCGAAAATATTTTTTTCTTCTGCGTTTTTTATGTTCCTGTTAAACTTTCTTTACAATTGTTACAACTGAAGAGTAGTGTTTATTAGTTTTGGAATACAAAATACAAACACGTGTCTGATTTTTTTTAATGAAATTTAATTAAGTTAAATCGTCAATTTGCATCATAGAATCAAACACCCATCCATCCTCTAAATTCTTATCCTCTTCAGGGTTTCAGAAATTATAAGAACTGTTAAAGTTCCAGGTCTATTGTTGTTGTAAAGTTATCAGTTTAAATTATTTGCTAATAATATTTTATTTTTGAAATACACATTCATATATCCAATTTGTAAAAAAACAGAAAACGTTTTATGTCTTTACATGCATTATAAATTAGCTTACACAAATCATGTAAATAAGTAATAGTGTGAATCTAAATAAATGTATGTTTCCTTTATTGAACCCAATTTTGTAAAGTGTTCTCTTTAATTTATGACTTTATGTTATGAGTCGGGTCATAAAATAAACTGAGGGCTCGTCCAGAATTATTTTTAGTTTGGAGTTAGGGGTTTTTAGTTATTGGATTATAAGGGCACTTCGCCCAGGTGAAAAAAAACTCAGCCTTCTGGGACTTCGAGTCAACTGGGAAAAGAGCAAGCTCTCCCCTGTGCTTAGCATCTCTTTTCTCGATGTGGAGTGGGACTTGGTCAATATGACAGCGCGTCTCATCAACGAGTGCAGGCAGTCTGTGCTAAACTGCCTGAATACGTTCAGGCGGAAGACAGCGGTTCCACTGAAGCAATTTCAGAGGCTCCTGGGGCATATGGCATTTTCAGCCGCGATTACGCCGCTAGGATTGATGCATATGAGACTACTTCAGCACTGACTACACAGTTGAGTCCCGAGATGGGCATGGCGCCACGGCACGCTCCGTGTGGCCATCACACCAAGCTGTCGTCAAACATTTAGCCCATGGTCGGACCTTGCTTTTCTACAGGCCGGAGTGCCCCTAGAACAAGTGTCCAGGCATGTTGTTGTCACAACAGATGCCTCCACCACCAGCTGGGGTGCCGTTTGCAATGGGCATGCTGCCTTAGGCTTCTGGACAGGACCTCGAATGTGGTGGCATATCAATTTCCTCGAGTTTCTAGAAGTACTCCCTGCCCTTCTGCCAGTTCCGACCGTTGTTGCACGGCAAGCACATACTGGTCCGGACAAACAACACATCGAACATAGCATACATCAACCGTCAAGGTGGTCTAAACTCCGGTCGCATGTCGCAACTCGCTCACCATCTCCTCCTCTTATATTCCAGGCAAGCTCAATCGTGCGGCTGGCGCGCTCTCACAGCAGTCCCGGGAGAATGGAGACTTCATCCCCAGGTGGTCCAACGGATTTGGAGTCGATTTTTGGATGCTTAGGTAGACCTGGTTGCCTCCCAGGAGTCCACCCACCGGTCAGATTCTCTGACCAAGGGGACCCTTGGAACGGATGCACTGGCACACAGCTGGCCCCGGGGCCTACGCAAATATCCCTTTCCCCCAGTAAGCCTTCTCCCACAGACCCAGTGCAAGGTCAGGGAAGACGAGGAGCAGATCTTGTTAGTTGCACCATACTGGCCCAACCAGACCTCGTTCCCAGAACTGATGCTCCTCGCGACAGTCCTCTCCCTGGCGGATTCCCCTGAGGAAGAACCTTCTTTCTCAGGGACGGTGCACCATATGGCACACACTTCCAAACCTCTTGAACCTCCACGTGTGGTCTCTGGATGGTGGTAGTGGTAGTTGACACTGTCACTTCAGATTGAGCCCCCTCTGCTAGGCACACTTATACTTTGAAGTGGAGTCTGTTCACTGAGTGGTGTTCTTCCCGATGGGAAGACCCCCAGAAATGCCCAATTGGCTCTGTGACTTCCTTCCTTCAAGAGGGATTGGAGTGGAGGCTGTCCGCCTCCACCTTGAAGGTGTATGTCGCCGCCATTGCAGCACATCATGATGCTGTTGATGGCAGGTCACTGGGAAAGTACGACCTGGTTAAATCCTCCCAGCTCATGCCTCATCCCCTCCTGAGACCTCTGCTGTTCTTAATGCTTAATGTTAATGCTCTTCAGGTGAGTTCCCCACTCGGCGAACCCTAAATCAAGTTCCTTCAGCAGACCAACTCAGCGGAGGCATCTGACGCCAGGCCCAGTACTCATGGCCAGTGTCCTGCACAGTTTAGCTCCAACCCTGATCAAACACACCTAGCTGCGAGTTTCTAGTGATCCTGAAGACATTGATTAGCTTGCTCAGGTGTGTTTGATTAGGGTTGGAACTAAACTGTGCAGGACAGTGGCCCTCCAGGACCGAGTTTGAGAAACCCTGGTCCAGACCTTCTACCGTCAGTCTACGCGAGACTACGTCGAACGTGACTGACTTTTAATGGGAACGTCTAGGTTACTGATGTAACCCCCATTCCCCGAAGGTGGGAACAGACACGTTACGTCCCCCCAGCCACAGCCCTGAACCACTTCTGAATGGCCGGGATCCTGTCTCGGATCCTCAGCAAAACATGAATAAAGGGAGGATGCTGGTCCTATTTATCCCTGTATGTCCAGATAGGTGGAACTCGGCATGCAAATCTCACTGGCCAGTGTCCATTAGAGGCGGACATTTTTTCATGAATTCCACGGGATTGGAAACAAAATCACCATTAACCACGATTGGGACTGGACGGGAAAAAATATCAGCGGGAGTGGGCAGGAATCGTAATAACACTATGATACCCAACTTTATGTAAGGGTTAATGCCCGACGAGGTGTCCATTGTCAGGTATTAATGGACAACGGCGAGGCGTGGAGGACAGTTGCCTCCACCGAAGTCCATTAATACCTGACAATGGACACCTCGAAGGGCATTACCCCGCTTATACTATGGTCACTTGCCAAATAACACATTTTTAAAACATTCATTTATATTTTAATTAGTTTTACAATCGAAATCTAAAGTTTTTACAAACAATAACTTGGTTTCCCTGGTTACGCCTGACGGTTTTTTAATGGACACCCTGCAGCCAATCAAAATCGAATATTCACCCAGACCATGGTATAAACACAAATATACCGTTTATATAAATAAACCATATATTTTAATTTTGAACTCAATTCTAGTTGCCCTGCCTCATTATGCTCTCCTGTTGGCTTTGGTGTGGATGGTTAAGTGAATGACGTGCTCCACCTGTAACAGTTGGTGGCGGTAATGCACCAAGTTGGTATGCCAATGCCAACCACCAATAATATTGGTTGAAGAAGGAAGTGAAGAAGAAGGCTTCCTCATCCCATGCACTATGTAGCCGTGAAAATCATAATCAAAACGGAGTCAGACATGAAAGCCATGCTGCAATGACTACTTTGGGAAAATGATCCCTCCTTTGTGCTCACCGACATTTCTGGCCGGTCTGAAGTAACGGTCTGAGAAAAGTTGAGAAAGACGGCGTAATGTGTGTGTGTGCCTGTGTGTGTGTGTGTGTGTGTTTGCATGGAGAATTTACATTAAATTCAATATTGTGTGCATTGTTTAAGATGGCTTTCAGTTCAATAAAATAACATAATAAACTACATTTTGGATTTTTATTCAAGCATGCTGTAATCTGTAGGCTACTGTATTTTTTACTAACTGACAGATTCCCGAAGTGGGAGGGAATGGGAGTCATTATTCTGGGATTGGGACGGGATTTTCCTCCAGTTTTTTTCGTGGGATTTGGATGGGAGAGGTTTGAAAATCCATGTCACCGTCTAATGTCCATTGGCTCGTTCTGGTACCACTTGAAGGTGATTGGGCTCCCAGGCGAGACCCCATAACGTCAGTCCGACGAAACGTCTCCGTTCCCTCCTTCAAGGAATGGGGGTTACATTAGTAACCTAGACGTTGTTCCAATTTAGCTCACTTTAAGTATATCAATTTAGTATACAATTGCAGGGTATTTATATTAAGTACATAAATATGTAAATGTATTTGTAGCTATACTAAGCCTAAAATAAATGTATTTCAAATATATTTTGGTATTTTTATTTTTCACTGGAGTGGTTAGATAGTGATCCAGCTGGGTTGCTAGTCAATCCTTCCAACAGAGCACTGTATGTTTTAATATAATAATTTAATAATGAATATATAATTTGTAATAATTTGGCGGGTGTCGAAATTTGGCACAACATCTGGTTGAGATTTAATCTCTGGTGGGGGGAAGCTGTTCAGGGCCTGGTTTCTGCCAGGTGACATGAAGGTTAGCGTTTAAAGTGGCCTGAGGTAAACCTGTGAAGATTAGATTATTAGATTATATATAAGATTATATATTAGATTAGGTTATTTTCAGATTCTGACTGCTAAAACTAAGTGTGGTGTTTGAATTCACACGTCTTCTGTGAAAAGTGTGTGTTTGTGTGTGTGTGTGTTTGTGTAATGGGTGCGTGTGTGTTCCTGTTGTGCATCTGCGCTCCATTAATATGATGTGTTGGCGTTTTCGGAAGGACAAAGATTGACTGTGACTGACCAAAATACAGGCATCTGATTGGCTGAGCCCTCGTCATCAGTGTGTGTTTGGGATGAGGGATGTTCTTCCAAAACTACCATCATTTCTATGAAATAGTTGAAATGTGTCACATTGAAATGTGAATTTAATGAGCTGATGCTTGTTAAATGTATAATCAAGGCTTTAAAAATCATGATGAAAATTAAAATTGTGATTTAAGAACATTCTGCTGATTTAACACTGTAGCTTCAGCTCGGTTCAGACAGATTATATTTCATAATCTTAAAATGACCTTTGACCTTCAGTCTGACTCAGTCTGGTTTATTCTGTACTAAAGGTCAGAGAGTGACATCAAGGGTCAAAGTTCAGGCAGATTAAAGTTTGTTAGGTTGTTTATTTCTGAAGCACTTTTATTTTAGTAGATACTATTATAGTTTTTAATCATATTTTGAATTAATTGTTAACTGTTTATATTTTCTGTTTTTATTTTAAATTTAGATAAAGTCTTAGTAATTTTGTAGTGTTTTTCTGTCTTTTTTTAATGTCTATATATCTTTTGTTATTTCTTTTTTTACTTTTAGTTATTTGAGTACATGAAGTTAAACTAAATAAAAATGAGAAATGTTTCCTTGGCAACTAGCTACAAATAAGTTCACGTAGTTTTTTAGGGTTTAATTTGAGTTTTAGTTAACTATAATAACCAGCTGAAATAAAAATCTTAAGTTTTTTGTTTTATTTGATTTCTTTTTTATTTTATTTCAAGTAGCATTAGGTTAACATTCAAGTAGTTAATGATAATAACAGCTGAAATGTAAAGTTTTTTATGTTTTTGTCTCAGTTAAAGTGTATTTTATTTAAAGCTACACTGTGTAACTTTTTTAGTTGATTCTTAGCAAAAAACACTTAGTTCTTTCAAAAATATATGTGCTCATTAATGTATATTTACTTCTTTCAAGTAATAAAGTATTCTCTTAAGTTTATAATCTGCCATTGAAAGTACATACGGGTGAGGGGTTCGAATGCCGGTCGCCATGTTGCCCCTCCATCTTGAAACTACATTAGCCAAAGAGGGACATTCCTGTAAATTCAAGCTTCGCCTTTTGCGTTTTTCACTCAGTGACACCGTGACGAATGCGAGGGGGAGATTACTCGCGAGCTCGCGAGTGCTGGCAGATTTGAAAGATAGTGTGTGTGTGTGTGTGTGTGTGTGTGTGTGTGTGTGCGTGCGTACTCACATTTGAAAGAGAGAATTAAAACGTCAACGCGACAGACAAATCAGCAAGACCATAGTCAATATTGGAGTAACTTTTCCCAGATGGAAAGAGCTCATGAGGAGAAAAGATTTTAAAACGGACGCCGAGGTTGCCTGCTTTCTTCTCGACAGGTAATTCAGCCTGTTGTAATTCATTTGTGTAAATTCGAAGTTTTATAGTTGCTTGTCTAACCATAGCATGGTTGTGCATAACGCCAGAACGACCTCTAGTATAACTTCATCCTCGCGTCAATGGTGAAAAAGTTTTATTTACCTTGTAACATAAATCTGTGCTGCGACGGATCACAGGTAATGAATAGTTTTAAAGGCGCAATTTTTTAAGATATATATAAAAAAAGGACACTGTAAATTTTAGTTATTTTTAATTGCTTTTACTTTGTACACATTGTAACATTAGCCTAATCTGATTATGCTGGGATAGCCGATTCCAAGGGTGACGTTTACCTCCTGACATCTGTCCTGTAGTTTTATTCATTTTAGACGTATTGTTTATTATTGTCATGGACGAAGTGATAACTGGAAGCCATGTTAATCTTGGAATAATACGGCCACCGTAGGAGTTAAAACGCTCTCGGAATTGAGAGGAACAGAAACTAATATTCACTGGGTAGTCATATACAATTTCACCGCTAGATGGGGGTAAAAATCACACAGTGTAGCTTTAAAGCACAAATGTTTTTATGGTTTAATTTTAGTTTTAGTTAACTATAATAAAAATAATAATAATATATATAATAATATATATAATAATATATATAATAATATATATATATATATATATATATATATGTAATTTATTGTTTTATTTTATTACTTTTTTATTATATTTTTAAGTCACAAAAATTGTTATGGTTCTAGTTTAGTTAACTATAAATAATAATAATAATAATAATAATATATATATATATATATATATTTTTTTTATTACTTTTTATTATATTAATTGTTTTATTATATTATTTATATAAATTGTTATGGTTTTAGTTTAGTTAACGATAATAACAGCTGAAATATAATAAGTTAAAGTTTTTAAGTTTATGTTATTTAAAGCACAAATGTTTTTATGGTTTTAGTTTAGTATCGATTAACTATAATAACCCTGTTCTGAGATCAAATTAGCAGAATATTTAAGAATGTAAAAATGTTTTTAAAAAAAGTAACTAAAACTGCTGCTTCTGTTTAATGTTCATGTCTGGATTACAGTATGTGTAACTCATAACTAACTTTATTGTGCTTAATATTTAAGCTGTGCAGATGTGACTGACGTCTCACATTTTCCAGTAGTTGTGTTCCTGTCACACTCTGAGTTTCTTCACAGAAATCTTCTTTCTCCTCAGACAGAATCATTAACCGGCCGCTGACCTGCAGGTCATTAGCTGGACGTTTGTCATCTGGTGTGTTTCAAAGGAACGACACATGACGAGGATTCCTCACACACACTTCAGCTGAACTAAAAAGTTGGAGATAATATTCCTCTGAACAGTCAGAATTAAACACGCATGATATAACATGTTTAATTAAAGGTGCATTGTGTAAGTCATTTTGCAGAAGAACATTGTTTTGGTTGTGCTTTGTCTATGTATAACTCTGCGGATGAATATGATTCGTTCTCATAACTAAGAAGAGAGAGATTATCCCTCTGCTCATAAAACATTCACTATAGTCTTAGAGATTTAACCAGATGAGAGGATCTCAAGCTGACTCGCTGAAGACGTTACTGTAGCATACTGGGGAAAATGGTTATTCTGAAGAGGTGTATTAGTGCCGTTAGTATGTTTGTGTTTATGTTGTTGTACAGTATTTTTAATTACAAATTGTTTCATTTTAATCACCACTATGCATTTAATAATTTCAATTAGTTTTTGGTGTGTTTATGATTTAATTCCCAAACGCTCATACTGAATTGCACCAGGAGATGGAGACACTCACACGCTTTATTTGTAGGAAATTTTGAAATGTTATTTTATAACAATATATATATATTTTTATAACAATTAAGTTCAGTTCTTTCTGTGACAAAAAAATGTTTCTTTTTTTTTTTTTTTTTTTTTTTAAAAGCTTATGTCACAATGTGTTGCTAAACTGCAGTGTTTGGGAGCAGGTTTTCATCTGATGCAAGAACATCTTTTATTATTATTATTATTATTATTATTAAAGAACATTAATATTTGAACATTATAGCCATGCTTCAAAATGAAAAGGGATTATACCTCAGGATATCATTTCATTTGCTTTGATGTTTTTAAATGCTCTTTCACGTTTATTTTCCTATGCTAAAAGATAGAAATAAATGTTATTCATTTACTGTACTTTCACCTCTTAAAGCATTTAATAAGCTGATAAAGTTTGATGTTACCGAAGTCTTCGGTTTTTCCTTGAGTTGTACTGAGAAACAGCGTGGTGAATTCAAAGTCTTACAGTTACGGGTGTCTTTGTCTTGTTTCTGGGAAACACATAAAGATTCTTTACACATAATGATAAAACATTTTTAATAGACGATCCTCATCCAGACAGAATGATGAAAAATTTATGACGACGATCATAAAAGTGCACGTTCAGTGTTTGTTTATTTCTGTGCTGTTTTCTATTTAAAGATTACCCAGCGTTTATGTGAGGTGAATGTTTGATCCGTGTGTGTGTGTGTTAGAGGAGACAGGATCTATAGCTCGAGTTTAAGTGTAACACACACATACACCTGTAGATTATTCAAATTCAAAATGTGTTTGATCTTATTTCGTCGATAAATTAGTCTAATTCTGATTCTAAAAGATCTGATTGATGGAGTCTTTATATATATAAATATATATCATCAATATGTGCACTAAAATAGGGGCAGGAAACTTAGTAAATAAATACGCTAAATAAGTAAATAAATAAAACGTGCCAGTAATTATAATAAAAAGTTTTTTGTTATTTATTTGATTTATTTTTCTTTTATAATGAAATCTGTTTAAAGGGTTAGTTCACCCAAAAAATGAATAATTTACTCACCCTCATGTCATTCCAAAACCATAAGACTTTCCAGATAAGATCTTCATAACACAAATGAAGTCTGAGAGATTTCTGTCCCTCCGTTAAAAGTCCTGTCCGTGGTGCGACAAAATATACAGTCCAGTTAATTTTTCTGAAGAGACTTGAGAATTTTTCTTGAATTTAGGCTTTTATTAACATTTTGATCAGCGAACATAAACAGAAGCTCAACCGCACGTGCTTGATGAACGAGAATGAATCTCATTGGTTCTTGCTGAAGCTCAAACGTGATGCGTAACACGAGAATGAACCTCATTGGTTCTCGCACATTAAGCAAGCATGCTTGAGGCTTATCTGATGTGTGTGTTGATTAATGTTTATATTTGAATAAAACATTTGGTCTAAACCACTCAATTCATATGGATTAGTTTTACGATCGCTTTAAGAATTTTTTCAGCTGTCAGTGCGAGACAGAAATCTGTCAGATTTCATTAAAACATCTTCATTCGAAAATGAACAAAAGTCACAAACGAAATGAGGGTGAGTGATTGATGTCAGAATTTTCATTTCACTAACATTTAATTGTCTCAAAGGTGCATTTTTCAAAGGTAAAATTTTCTTTTGAGACAAAAAGTGTAAATTTAGTTATTTATATTTTTTCAACAAAGCTTCTAGTTTTATGTTTGGTACGCGTCTGTCTATATGCAGGGAGCTCAGAATGTTTTTATGCGCAGGCTCATTTATTTTTCCATTGCATAATTACAAAAATATTTTGGATTGATATGGAGCGTTCAATTAAGAAAAAATGTAACACTGATTTGCGGCTGAGTGGATTTGACATGATGATACACTTCAATGATCATGGGATTGAGAAAGATAAAGGCATACTTCATACAGTTATTAATATTAATGGGAAAGTTCCACATTCATAAAATGAAATGGTCTGAGTCCAAACCTAACTTTTCTTGCTTTAAAAATGATTTCAAGCTTTATTGTTCTGTTTTGTGTAATTGCACAAGTAAATAGGCAATTAGAGCTTATAGCACTGTAAGCAGGAATGATGTTGTATAAAATAACACCCTTTTTCTGTTGTTTGTTATACATTTATTTTATTTTACTTTATTTAGTTTTTTTTTTTTTTTTTACTTTAATTTGAATGATTATGTCTCATTGTATTGTTCTGGTTCATGGTATTAATAAAAAAATGAAAAGAAAAATTGTAGGCGCAGGCCGCGCGCACAGTGGGCGGAGCTTCTGTGTGTAAGCCCCGCCTCCCGTTCAGCTGAACACAAACTTCTTTCACACACCAAACACACAGAAGTCTGCGTGTCATTATTACACAAGAGCCGCGCTGACGCTCCGACGCGCCGCTCGCCTCATTTTCACGCTCACATTTATGTGCTTGAATGTGTGTGGAGCGAGATCTGTTGTTTTTGATCTCCTCTCCGTCTGTGTGTGTGTGTGTGTGAGTGAGTGTGTGAGTGTGTGAGAGCTGCAGTCATGGCTGTGGACGGAACAGATCAGCGCGCGCTCCAGTATGAGCAAACTTTGGTAAGTCTTGTTCTCCTTCTCTGTTCTGTTTTCGTGTGTTATCTGAGAGACTTTGATTGAGTGTGTGTTATCAGATATCTTCTGCTGTTAGAGCTGTCAGTCGTGTGTGTGTGTGTGTGTGTGTGTGTGTGACTCTTGAGCTGTTGATGAGTAAAGTCACCTTCATTTACACAGCGCTTTTAACAATATATATTGTTCACAGCAGCTTTACAGTGATAATAGGAGATTACAGTAACAGAGATTGTTTGGCTTTACAGCAGATCTAAAGTAAATTTATTGTCCAGCTAAAGTTTGTTCATTTTTTATTTTGATTGTGAGCGTATAGGCTATTTCTGTCTCTGTCTGTTTTTAGTTCATGTCTAAGTTGAGGAACAATCATGATTCATAAACCATAACGTGATGAGCGTGAATCAGAGACAATCTCCCTCTCTCTTTCTGTTTATATCGGTCTTTCTTTCTCTTCTTTTTCTCTCCCTGCATCTTTCAGTGTAGCTGTCTTTCTCTCTTCTTCACTGTACACACGCACATACACACACACACACACACATGCATATATATATATATATATACTGTATATACATACATACATACATATACACACTCATATATATATACAGACACACACACACACAAGCACACACATATACACACACATTAATACATATTTTTTACAGTATAATCAGCCATTAAAGTTTGATGAGGCCCCGGACCCCCCCCCCCCCCTCTGTCTCTCTCTCTCTCTCTCTCTCTCTCTCTCTCTCTCTCTCTCTCTCTTCATCATGGGTGTGTGTGTAGTGATGTCTGCTGAATGTGAGGCATTCGTCTGACATTAGTGATGGTTTCTCTGTCGTTCCGGCTGAACGTTCAGAGCTCAGCTGGTGTTACTCTCCTCCTGCTTATTAAATATGACTCCAAAAGTTATTGCTCATTTGTTTTGCTCAAGAGTAGAAACTGTAAAAACACTGACAGTCCAAAACTCAACACAGGATCTGCACAGGAATTCATTTATCTGTGTGTAATGTACACACCCATTTACAACTCACGTTTGGGGGCAAAATGATCAATCTGGGTCATCTTCAAAACAAAAGATAAATATTTGTTTAACTTTAAAAGTTAGTGTGTGTGTATATATATATATATATATAGGCTATATAGTATACTTAGTATATATACTTAGTGTATATACAGAAGTTTGGAATAATTGATATTTTCTTTCATGTTTTTGAAAGTAGTCTTCAGTGTCACATGATCCTTCATTCTAATATGATGATTTGCTGCTCAAGAAACATTTCTGATTATTATATTACTTTTTTTCACATGCATGAGTTTTGTATGTCTAAATATATGTCTAGCATATGTCTCTATTCAAATAGCCAAATATTTAAGTAAACGTGTGTGTGTGTGTGCAGAAGTCATTGGCCATAAATGTCTTTATCATTAGTTCAAAAGGAAGATAACGATTCTGTATCAGTATTTACGCAAACAGGAACTCTGCTGAATCAACACAATCTCACACACACACACACACACACACACACACACACACACACACACACACACACACACACACACACACACAAAGGCCTTTGTATTTTAGCTGGTCTGAAAGAGACAGACTGAGAACTGAGCGATGGCCACACACAGTATCAGCATGTCTCTGATTTTAAAACATCTTTTATGATTCATTATTGGCCTTTAATCAAATCTAAAGATGCATTTCTCATGACTGCTAATATTAATCGCTTTTCTCAACCTGTTTTACTTCCGCATACTTCCGTAATTCCCATATTAATCCATTAAGAATTTATCTGGATGGTGTAAAATGCTCCGTTACATAATTTTCACATGATTTTTTGGGAGGAAAAACATTGTTCTGTTCCGACTGTCTCCCTTTAGTCTCGTTTAGTCTTGTTCTTCATTATCCTGAGCAGTTTTGAACCCTTGCAGTGCAGAAGATCTCATGCGGACTTTCTCTCGTTCGGTATTCAGCACCGGGTCGTGAGGCACCCTGTGCAGAAGTGCATTGTGGGTACTGAAAGACAGTTAATGGGTTTAAAGGAGAACAGGAACTTTAGTTTTACATCCTTTCTTTCTGTCTCACAAACCCAGTTGTCCGTTCCAGTCGAGCTGATGTCTTGTTTTGGTTCTGGCACAAACATTAATGCACCCTTGTTTTGAGATCCACAATCTCATTACGCTTCATAAACGCCCTCATTAGTAGAGTGAAACCTGTTATTGAAACACTTATAAATCACGTCAGATCTGCTGATGTCCATAGGTTATTAATTATTTTTATTATCGCCGTGTTTTGATGTCTAGGTGTAATCCTGGAATAACTGGATCAATAAATCGCGTGTGTATTTCCATTGTTCATAGTAACAGATAAGAGTCGTCCTCAGATAACACTTACACATATTATTGAGCTAATCAATAGTTTTGCTCTTGATCTTCACGTGAGGTAATAAATGTATAACATGTATGGGAATGTTCTCTCACATGGGCTCTCTGAATCTTGATGTTCATAATAGTCGTTTGACTGACAGCTGTCAATCATCCAAATCCATTGTTAGAATGCCAAATTGTTAAAAGAATATACAAACTTATCTGACATGCTGCCGATTTCCACACAAATGAATTGTGTAAAACGCTTTTAATGGGCGTCTAGCAGCGGATTTCACCGTTTTAAAAGTATAAAAACATGTTAATGTCACATGCAAAAATAAATCTTTAGGATAAAATATTTGTTTTGTTACACTATATTTTATAATTGCTTTATTATACTGTATTATTTGAAATATTTGTTTTATTATGCTATATTTTATATTTGTTTTGTTATACTATATTATTTGAAATATTTAAGTAATATATTTGAAAATATTTGTTTTATTACATTATATATTATTAAAATATTTGTTTTATTATACTAATATTTATATTTGTTTTTATACTACATTTTTGGAAATATTTGTTTTCATATTATTTTAAATATTTGTTTATTATACTGTAATTTATATTCGTTTTATTATACTATATTTTTTTAAATATTTGTTTTATTATATTATTTGAAATATTTGTTTTATTATGCTATATTTTATATTTGTTTTGTTATACTATATTATTTGAAATATTTAAGTAATATATTTGAAAATATTTGTTTTATTACATTATATATTATTAAAATATTTGTTTTATTATATATACAGCCTTTTATATGTTTTATTATACTATATTTATATTTGTTTTTGTTATGCTATATTATTTTAAATATTTTTATATTATTTTAAATATTTGATTTATTGCACTTTTATTTTAGGTTTGCTAAAATTGTAGTATCATATATTTTACATACAATATTGGAGTTTTTAAATACAATATAGTTTTATTGTTTTTTTATTAATGCTCAAAGTTATTTTAAAAAGTTGTTAAACTCGTTAAGACAACAATAATGTAATAATAAAAATAAAAATTAAAGCAAAATAAAATAAAATAAAAAGCACCAATAAATTCAGGGAGAGAGAGTCTAGTGCTTTTGTCTGGAAACCCAAAGGTCGCAGGTTCAATCTCACATAGGTTGAAGAGTTACAGAGATGCCTGATGAGCTTTTAACCTCTGGTTACCCTAGTAAACCTGCACTTTCTGTCATTTAATCTCGGATTAAAAAGTATCTGCAAAATGACGGATGTCCCACATTGCAAAAATACATTTCCTCACTCAGTATTTTTGTCTTGTTTTCAAGTACAAATATCTAAAAATCATTTTTGCATTGCAGTAAACTGGTGTCCATCTCTTTTAAAAGTGCATTATTTATGTATTATGTATTAATTTTGCATGCAAGTGTTAATTTAACATCCTTTTGATCACATGCAAAGCAGCCCAGAATAAAAGTGAACAAACACACGCACGCTTTGCTGCAGGAATGATGAATCTCTCATCAGTAATGTGGTGAGTGAGTTCATTCCCGCTGCCGAACATTTAAAGGAATTAAATGACAAGTCTGAAAAAGAGAGAAGAAAGTAAGGAAAACAAACCACATTCAATGAAAGAGTACGACTCCGCACCCAGTAAACAAAGACATGGTCCAAATCAAAGATCCATGAGTGTGTGTCAGAACTGTAATAAATGTGTGGTCACGCAGATCAAAACAATACATCGACATATTTCCTCTTATTATGTGACCAGACCAACAGCAGATAAAACCCACCCGCAGCTCATAATGAATGTATTTACCTCTCCAACTCTTTTAGTCTTGTATTGTTAGACTTTTTGACTCTGGCTATAAATTGTGGTCCACATTGCAGCTAATTTTAACCAATAACTACCCATATAGACCAGAAAAGAGTTAGTCAGGCTGACATGTAACGTGACCAACCACAGTTTGTTGTGTTCGGCATGTTA
Source organism: Squalius cephalus (assembly GCA_022829025.1). Classification (NCBI taxonomy): domain Eukaryota; kingdom Metazoa; phylum Chordata; class Actinopteri; order Cypriniformes; family Leuciscidae; genus Squalius; species Squalius cephalus. Next base: position 3,611,500 of record CM040800.1, on the reverse strand, counting down.
TTTAGGGCTGGTAAATCTAAAAGTAGACATAACTTATCAAAAAAGGCAGAATATACAGTTGTATGTTTAGTACCTATTAAGTAATTCAATTAAAATGCTTAATTTCTTTCAAAGATTTGATGCGATTATAACCCCTCCGGTTGTACTTTCACCACTATGACCGGGATTCAAACCGGCATTTCCGACATGGGAGGTGGGGGCGCTAACAAGGACTTTAAACACCGTAGCCTCTAGTGTCAGTCGCTGGCCTCAGTTACACTCACCACCTTAAACTTCCCTGCCATCCGGGTCACGGCACCACTGCATCCACTCCGGTTGTACTCGAACTCCAAGCGGGATTCGAACCGGCATTTCCGACATGGGAGATGGGGGCGCTAACAAGGACTTTAAACACCGTAGCCTCTAGTGTCAGTCACAGGCCTCAGTTACTCTCGCCACCTTAAACTTCCCTGCCATCCGGGTCACGGCACCACTGCATCCACTCCGGTTGTACTCGAACTCCAAGCGGGATTCGAACTGGAGTCTCCGTCATGGGAGGTGAGCGCAGTAGTTACTATTGCGCCTCTTAAATAATAATGAATTCGTTACATTTATATAACGCTTTTCTGGGTACTCAAAGCACTTTTACATATGGAAGGGGGAATCTCCTCAACCATCACCAATGCGCAGCATCACCTGAATGAGGCGACGGCAGCCATTTTGTGCCAGAACGCCCACCACACACCAGCTTATTGGTGGAGAGGAGACAGAGATGAAGCCAATCAGTATGTATGGGGATGATTAGGAGGCCATGATGGACAGAGGCCAAGGGGCAAATTTGGCCAGGATGCCGGGGTTAAACCCCTACTCTTTTTTTTTCAAAGGACATCCTGGGATTTTTAATGACCACAGAAAGTCAGGACCTCGATTTAACGTCTCATCCGCTCTTTGACAGTATAATGACCCCATTACTATACTGGAGCATTAGGACCCACACAGACCTTGAGTGGGTTCAAAGCTCCATGCTCTCAGACCTGCCTGGCCAGCCCAGGGAGGGTGCCTCAGTCCCGGGCACTGATAGATCCGTATGGCTACTGGAGCTCGATATGGAGCAAAGGCGGTCAAAAAATGGACCCTCGGGGTGTTGTCGAGGAGAGAGTAAGAAGGTGCAGAGCAGGGTGTCCCTCCTCATCGTGAGTCCCCCTCAGAGTCACTCTGGGTGGGGATAAAATCCAGATTCCACCGCGGTGGAGCTCTGGAAGTGTGAAACCTCCAGGAAAAGACAGGCTGGTTTTCTCAAAGTGCATCCCAGGCAGGGTGCACCTTTCCTGGGCATGAATCAAGCTCAAACGCCCATGGAGGAATTGACCCTGGACTGTTACATTCACTCCCTAAACCTCACTCCCATCCGGGTCATGGCACCACCGTAATCCCTTCGGTTCTACTCACGCCACTCCGAGTGGGAATAGAACTGCCGTTTCCAATATGGGAGGCGAGCGCGCTAACAAGGACACTAAAGACAGCAGCCTCTAGCGTCAATCGTTAACTGACCTCTGTTACACTCCCCACTGAAAACCTCACTCCCATCCAGGTCACGGCACCACTGTAACCCCTCTGGTTGTACTGTCACCGCTATGACCAGGATTCAAACGGGCATTTCCGATATGGGAGGTGGGAGCGCTAACAAAGACTTTAAAGACTGCAGCTTCTAGCATCAGTCACTAGTTGGTCTCTGTTGCACTCACCCCCCTAAACATCACTCCCATCCGGGTCACGGCACCAATGTAACCACTCCGGTTCTTCTCGCACCGCTCCGAGCGGGATTCAAACCGGGATTTCCGACATGGGAGGAGGGCACGCTAACATTGGGTCTCATTCATGAAACAATGATTGGAATTCATTAACACACACACACATTTCACTATCACATCTGACGTTTACGAAGAGAAGGGTTTTCGGGAAGGTCTCTTTATGCGCAAATCACTCACATATTTACTCGTATATTTACGAATGTTTCATGAATGAGACCCAATGCCTTTAAAGACCGCAACTTCTAGCATCAGTCGCTGGCTGGCCTCTGTTAAACTCTTCTAAACCCAAATCCATCCGGGTCACGGCACCATGGCATTTGTTTTTTTTATAAATCTGCGTACATTTATAGGCAGTAAAACAAATGCTACCATGATGTACAAATGCGTAATTTTAATAATATTTTTTCTGCATTACTGTAATGAGTTGTTAATAAACATAACATGCGTAATTGTCATGTCAATAATAAACATGCGTAATTGTCTTGAAAACAGTGTTGCAGTGCAAAGAAAACTCTTGATGGTCCTCAATGGTGGTGTAATGTTGCTAAAGCAGAATATTTTCTTATTTCTTTTGGTGTTGGACTGAGATTCAACTGCAAACCTTTCCACCCTGACTCCAGGAAAATGTGTCAAGTAGAACTTTTGTTGTTTTGAGGAAACTTGATATTTTTGTGTGTAATTATGCATCAGACTCTTTCTGGTACTGTCTCTTGTAATATGATATTGTTTGACGCTTTATGTGTTTACAGGCTCAGACAATATTCTCTGTTGACTATCCGTCCGTCCGTGTGTGTGTGTGTGTGTGTTTCTCGCAATGTTTTTTCTCCATTTCTGTCACCTGATGGAGTTTGGGTTCCTTGCCACGGTCGCCTTTGGCCGCTTAGTTGAGGTCTTAGGGTGTGTTCACACTTGGCATGTTTGGTTGGATTAAAACGAACACTCTTGCGATTTCTCTGTTAGTGCGGTTCATTTCAATGAGTGTGAACGCTGCCCTCCGAGTCCGAACCAAACGGGGACCGAGACGCTGAGAAGATGGGTCTTGGTCCGTTTCCAAATGAACTCTGTTGCAGTTTGCCTGTAAAATGAACGAAACACAGCGTTCTTTGAGTTCTCAGCTGGTAAAAATACCATCATATGTACACACAGACAATGAGCACATTTAACGCACAGCATTATTTTGAATGTACTGTCGCAATAAATGCCGTTTTTTGTTTCATATCATTAGGTTAAGGCTTAAAGGTGACAGTGTGAACAACTAAGCGAACCAGGACAAAATGTATCACTTTATTTTTGGTCGTGACCAAAAGAACCAAGAGAACTGAACTACAATGTGAATGTGAACTGAATGTGATAACACCCTAAAGGACACTTAATATCAAGCAATATTACTGATTTAATATTACAAAACTTGAACTGAGTTGATCTGAATAAAGACACTGTCTTCTGTAGAGCTGCCATTGAACTTCTGTTGCCGAACTGAATTTGTTTCATAATCAATGAAATTTAAAGTTATTAAACCGAACTGAATTGAGCTGAATAATGACGCTGTTATCTTTTTAGAGCCGCTTTATTGCAGAGTTTGTCTCATATTTGAAGTTTGCATCGATTACTTTCCCGTTTGTTTCTGTAAAGCTGCTTTGAAACTATTTCTATTATATAAAGCGCTATAAAAATAAAGGTAACTTGACCTGACAAAGCTGCTAATCTGAATACATTTGTGTGATATCCCGTAAACACAAAGATTCTCACGTAATTTGATCTGGTGCAACAAACACAAAAACACACACACACACACACACACACACACACACACACACACACACACACACACACACACACACACACACGTCTTTGTTCATAGCTCTCTCTGAACACCTGCAAACAGCCTCTGGCTGTAATTTCTCTCTATCTTTGGCTCTTTCTCAATTTCCTGCAGTTGAGAATGCCCTCTTCCGTGTGTGTGTGTGTGTGTGTGTGTGTGAGAGAGAGAGAGTGGGATAAAAACAGCTTTCTTCTGGACCATGTCCAGAGCTGCTCCATCAATCTTTAGATGTTTCTATTGGGCCAGTGGGCTGATGTGAACGTGGTCGTCATGGATACGTGTTCCTTTGTAGAGTGAGAAATACTGTACCAATCCAGCTCTCTCTCTCTCTCTCTCTCTCTCTCTCTCTCTCTCTCTCTCTCTCTCTCTCTCTCTCTCTCTCTCTCTCTCTCTCTCTCTCTCTCTCTCTCTCTCTCTCTCTCTCTCTCTCTCTCTCTCTCTCTCTCTCTCTCTCTCTCTCTCTCTCTCTCTCTCTCTCTCTCTCTCTCTCTCTCACTCCCAGACAACAGCGATACAGAAACAGAGAAAGATTCACACCTTTCCTTTATTCATTCATTCACTCCATCTCTCACGGGAACCATGATGAAAAGACAGAGACGGAACACACACACACACACACACACACACACACACACACACACACACACACACACACACACACAGAGTTCTCTCAGGTGTGTGTCTCTGGGTGTGAGATTTAATGAGGGTGTTTTTCCCAGTACACCACTGAACTGAATGTGTGTGTGTGTACCGCCAGGATTTGCCTAAATGTCCCTAAAACTACAGTAAAATCTAAAATCAGCACTCATGAAAAAAAAAAAGTTCAATGTGGTTCTATATGGAATTCAAGGGTTCTTGACTCAGTTTTAAAGAACTCTTTATGCCAAAATGTCCTAAATGATTCCATAATACTTTCATGTTTGACAGGTTATTTCAGTTGTTTTCTAGAGATACAGAATGTACGAGCGGTTTAATTATTTTCAAATTACAATTAAAAATGAATTGCAACAAACATAATAAATCAAAACTAAATCCATCCAATGTTCCCATGATGGAACCCTTGAAGATTCTGTTTAGAACCTGTTCCTCTCAGAGAGAACTTTGTGAAGAGCAGCAGAGAAGCAAAAGAGATCCAGTTAATAATGTGTTAATGAACATGTTCAAAGGTTTAGAGGTGGAGGATAGAAACTGTCAATGCAACAAACATGCTGGATTTGAACACGTTTAGGTTTAGACCTCATTAATGTTGTTCATCTTACAATATCATTGACCTTTTGACATCATTCATGATAAAAAATATAAATCACTTATATTTTGCTTAAAGAAAGTAAAGCTATTTTAGCTGTTTGTGGACTATTTTTGAACTATGTTTGGACTTTTTGCTTATTTTGATGACAAAAAGTTATTGTCATCAATGTAATTTGTCTAGATGTTTTTCTTTGGATGTTTTATGGATTCCCATTTTTCTCAATTGATTTTCTCAAAGTGATTTTCATTACAGTATTTTTTTTTTTAAACTTTTCGTATTTATATCAATACAAATATAAAGATATACTTATAAAAATACAATATATAGATATAGAAATATATATATATATATATATATATATATATATATATATATATATTAGTATGTTTCTATATAAAATAAATAAATAAAATTTCTATATAAAACAATTTTTTGAAAGAAGTCCCTTATGCTATTATTAAATATTTTTACAATTTAAAATAGCAGTTTTCTATGTGAATATATTGTAAAGTGTAATTTATACCTGTGATTCAAAGCTGAATTTTCAGCATCATTACTCCAGTCTTTACAGCATTTATTTGAAATAAACAACAGCATTATTTAAAATATTAGAAATATTTCGTAACAACATATAAAGGCCTTTACTGTCACTTTTGATCAATTTAATGAGTCCTTTCTGAATAAAGTATTAATTTCTTAAAAAAAAAAAAAAAAAAAAAAAAAATATATATATATATATATATATATATATATATATATATATATATATATATATATATACAGTACAGGCCAAAAGTTTGGACACATTACTATTTTTAATGTTTCTGAAAGAAGTTTCTTCTGCTCATCAAGCCTGCATTTATTTGATCAAAAATACAGAAAAAAATGTAATATTGTGATATATTATTACAATTTAAAATAATTGGTTTTCAATTTATTATACTTTAAATTATCATTTATTTCGGTGATGCAAAGCTGAATTTTCAGCATCATTACTCCAGTCTATCACATGATCCTTTAGAAATCATTCTAATATGATGATTCATTATCAAAGTTGGAAACAGTTCTGCTGCTTAATATTTTTTCATAACCTGTGATACTTTTTTAGGATACTTTTATGAATAAAAAAAAGAAAAAGAAAAAAGAAAAGAAAAAAAAAAGAAGCAAATGTTTTCAAGATAGAAATCTTTTATAACAACAATATACACTACTGGTCAGTAATTTGGGGTCAGTAATTTTTTTCTTTATTTTTTTTTAAATAAATCAATAATTTTATTCAGCAAGGATGTGTTCAATTGATAAAAAGTGATAATAAAGAAGATTATTATATTATATATATATTTTTTTGGAATAAATGCAGTTCTTTTTAACCTTTTATTCATCAAATATATTAGGCAGCAGAACTGTTTCCAGCACTCATAATAAATCAGAATATTAGAGTGATTTCTAAAGGATCGTGTGATTGACTGGATGTCACATGTGACACTGAAGACTGGAGTAATGATCCTGAAAATTCAGCTTTGCATCACCGAAATAAATGATAATTTAAAGTATAATAAATTGAAAACCAATTATTTTAAATTGTAATAATATATCACAATATTACATTTTTTTTCTGTATTTTTGATCAAATAAATGCAGGCTTGATGAGCAGAAGAAACTTCTTTCAAAAACATTAAAAATAGTAATGTGTCCAAACTTTTGGCCTGTACTGTATATATATATACAGTAAACACATATACAATATACACATTTCTAAAGGATAATTTATATATTTATATATTTATATATATATTTATTTATATTTATTATTATTATTATTATTATTATATTTTTTTATTGTCCAAAAATAATTATACATCATCAGTTTGCCTAAAATAATGGTGACACTTTCAAAAGATCTAATTTGCATTATCGAACATAAATGAATAATTAACAGTTTTTACAGCATTTATTAATTTTAATTAATATTAACTATTATTAACTATGCTGGTTCAAAGTGCATTGACTAATATTAACAAATAATACAACTTATAATAGAATAATATATAATAGAATATATATAATAGAATAAAAATAATAGAATCAACTTTTGATTCTAAAATGTATTAGTTAATGTTGAAATGAACATTAATATTCTTGGTGCAATGGAACGAATCAGACCTTACTGTAAAGTGTTTTGTAATTTGTGTCCTTCTAATAGTTTGACTATAATGTAACTATTATAAAAGCATTTTGGGTTGTGTTATATTATGGCTGTAGTTTGTCCGCTGTGACTCGTGTTTAATAACCTCATGCATGCATAAATAAAGGGATTTTGGTGCCGTCCTCCAAAAACACACACTGAATCTCAGCTTGGCTAAGTCTAAGTTCGCGTGGATGTAAACAGTGCCGTGTTTGGAGGAAACGTCTCATTGTGTTCATTGTAAATGTGTCTCTTGCTGCATGTTGAGATGTTAAATGTAACCAAAGATTTTCCACAACAGAAACAATGTCCTTGTTTGCTGAAAACACCAGTGTGTGTCCCGACACCAAACCCTGATCGCTTCATCTGTGAACCCTTTCCAGTTGTCCAGCTCATAAACTCAAGGCTTTAAATTCCTGGTGATTGTTAGTGATGTGTATTTTTAGTAGCACAATTTTAATTTTTCTTGCTACAAAAAATATATGCAGTATTATTCCATGCATGTTCATTGCAATTCATTGCAGTCATTTTAGTATGCATGTTTGTTTTTGTCAAAAATCAGCAAAGTATAGTGTTTTTATTAGGGGTGTAAAGATACAGCGTTTCTTAAGGGAAAAAAAAAGATCTAATGCTGTAAATTTAGGGAGCCCTTACTTGCACATCACTATAATATTGAAGGTTAACAACAGAGCCAAAACTATTAGCCTAAATTCAGTTGCTATTTATTTTTAGATATTAATAATCAACACTCAGATTAAAAAAATGTATTAATAATAATTGTTTTTACTTCAATTCGTTTTTGAAATAGGCTTATCATTCAGATACACAGTGACTGTCATTGTCATATTTTAAACATAGCCTATTAAATAATCAAGACATCATTAAAGGGGTGGTTGATTATGATTTGACTTTTCTAACTTTAGTTAGTGTGTAATGTTGCTGTTTGAGCATAAACAACATCTGCAAAGTTACGACGCTCAAAGTTCAAAGCAAAGGGAGATATTTGCTTTTAAAGAAATCGCTTTTTAAGGACTACAACAAACGGCTGGTAGAGACTACACCACATTCCTCCCGGGTTAGTGACATCACCAACCCTAGAATTTACATAAACCCCGCCCCCTGAACACGATTTATAGATTATCAAGACAGAATATGCTAATCAATGTCTAGAAGATAACTACACATCAACTTCATAAACTCATCAACTAACCGTTCAGAAATGTTGTCTTATCACTTCTTGAGTCTCTACATCATTGTCTGACTCCGTTTTGAACATTAAAGACTAAAAGTTTTTGAAATGTTCAGTGTGTGTGTGTGTGAGGTAAAAGGACACAAGCTCTTGAAGCTCCGCCCCCTGTGCCGGGAGCAGCAGCTCATTTGCATTTAAAGGGACAGACACAAAACTGTGTGTTTTTTCTCACCCTCAAAAAGTGACAATTTTAACATGCTATATAAAAATATCTGTGGGGTATTTTGAGCTAAACCTTCACACACACACTCTGGGGACATCAGAGACTTATTTTACATCTTGTGAAAAGGGCATTATACCAGCCCTTTAACAGGTTAAATAAAATAGAGAAAGTTAATTTCACTAGCTGACTAACAAGCTGTGGAAACAGAATGACTGGCCTGAGTTAAATGTAATGCTATGTGGGATATTGTTTACAAGTACGTTTCAGTAAGTTGTACTGTATCTTCATATGCCTTATGTTCATTCATCTTTATTAGGAAGAGATGGCACCTATATAGTGATTTGTCACGCCACATTAAAGAGCGTCAAAACGGCATTTATTGTTTGAATTTCATGATAAAATGGACTCGATTTGAAAAATGACACTTTTATTCTTATCAAAAGTAACAAAACATGGAGCTGATTGCGATTAATGGTGGTTAGGCTCGCTGTATTCGTCATATACACAGACACATGAAAATTTGTGGGACGAATACATGTCGTTACACCCCCTAATTACTATTTAATCAAATGTCAAGGAAGAAAAATGAGTTTTGTGACGAGATAAAGTGAGTTCCACCTCAACAATAGGCTATGGCTGGACGGGTCGTGTTCGAGAGTATCGCGATGTACTGTCGCGGTTTTTCTGTTCGGTTTAAAGCTACACTGTGTAATATTTTAAGTTGATTTTTAGCAAAAAACACTTTGTTCTTTCAAAATTATACGTTCTCATTGATGAGTAATCACTTCAACCAACTAATTAAGTATTCTCGTAACTGTATAATCTGCCATTTAGAATATGCGGAAGCCATGTTGCGCATCCATCTTGAAAATACATTAGACAAAGAGGGACATACCTGGAAATCGAAAAAAAAATCGATTCACCTAGCTATCGCGATTATTTTATTTTTATGATTCTAAAATCTATTTTTTTTTTATTCCAGAATCGATATTAATTCAAATTCAATTGCTTTATTTTTGTCCTTGCTTGTAGACGAGGTTGACAGAAGTTAGCCACTTTCGCTCCAACAGAGGATGAAATGTGTCATTGTCTCTGAGTGTTGAGTGTCGTAATATCCCTAGTGTTCGCATTGAATAGATGTGAGACTGAAAGCACTGAAAGCCCTCGCGCTGCTCATACGCTGAGAGAGAGAAGACAGTAGAGCTGCACGATTCATCTTTAAAATACTGTGATCTCCATTCAAACACACACGCGATCTTTCAATCCGTCTATTAAACTTTGAAAAAAATCATATCGCAACATTCAGAGACCCAGAGAGAATCGTCATGAAACAGCTTCACAAACACTCTTTTCAACCTCATAGTTTCATTATTTCTGTGATGCAATAGTTCAAATTATCATAGAAGTACTTGGATAAAAGTTTAAAGTTCAAATATGAACACTGATGTCTGCGATAGCGATCAAAATCAGCTTTTGATAGAAACGTGGTGCTTAAAATAACGCATTTATCGATTACATTGTTTCGCCAGTAGGTGGCGGCAAGTGACTGTTAAAAAATGTATTTGTTATTGAATCATTTGTTCAAGAGACTGTAGTATTGTATGATGCTTCTGAAATATGTCAGAAAGATGTGATGATTTGTTTTTGTAAATATGATTCATCTTATACATCATGTATAAGTGTATGATTTAACTTTTCCCCATGGTCTAGTTTTAAAAATTGCAATATGGAATCGCAATACTTGTAGAGTTGCAATTCTTAAAAAAAATCGCAATACATATCGTATCGTGATAGTATTGAATCGGGAGATAGGTGTATCGTCACAGTTTTTATGCACTACACCGTTGCTTGTCATTTGAAAAGCTGCACTGTGTTGAAAACTGTCACGCTACTGAGAGATGTAGTCACATTTGTATCCTCACTAGTAGTAAGTTAAGTTACTCCCTCAAACTGCTTATTATCTGTTACAAAAGTTAAGCTCCTTTTGTTGTTTCGCATGTCTTGTACTGTTGGAACACACTCTCACCTGTGTCCATGAACATGTTGCGTCACTGAAGGACTGAGTTCTGAGAAGAGGAGGCGTGGGTTCAGTGAAAGTGTTCAGGAGATTTCACAGGAATCACAATGCTTGATAACCTCTGGAAAACTCTGTCTGCATTCCTCTGTAATCCGCTGTGAGACACACACACACACACACACACAGTTAATACTCGGACACAAAAGCAAGCGTCCAGTGTCTTTAGAAAGAACAGATTTAATCAGCGATTTGGATTAGCCTGGATGCAAGAATTGCAGTCTTGCAATAAGACAAAACCAGAGCTTAACTAGCTGTTAACTGTATAGTTATAGATGTCATAATAGAGTAGTGTCAGATATTCTCCGTGTGTGTGTGTTGTGCAGCGCTGCAGATGTTGTCTGTCTCACATCTGTCTGTCTCTCCGGCCGGTCGCTGTCTATTAATAATCAGTTTTATTTGTTCCCGGAAGCTGATTGGTTCTTTTCATCTCATAGCTCCGCCCACAACCACGTTTATTAGCTCACAGATCATATTCTTAAAAATTAACGATAAAAGTATACATTTTCTAAAAATTAAAATAAAAAAATTGTGTATTATATATATTAGCATTCATGTTACCATACTTTACAATACTTTTTTTTTATTAACTTTAAAGTTTTAACTTTATAGTTAATTTTATAAATTGTGTAATATTTGCATTAATGTTACTTTATTTTTTTTAATTAACTTTGAAGTTATAACTTAAAATTTAATTAAAAAAAAAAATAACATGCATATTTGCATTCATGTTACCATTACTTTACAATACTTTAAATGTTTTTAATACAAATTGAACTTTAAATTTGATGAAAGTAATATTTGTATTCATTTTCAATGAATTACCGTATACATTTTTCATTTCTTTTTACTTTAAACTTTCTGAAAAATTACGGAAAAAGTTTTAAAACAATTTGCGTATGTGTGTGTGTTTAAGTCTGTGCGTCTGGCCTGAGGCCCAGGAGGAGTTTCTGCCTGGTTTTGTGCGGAGGCTTTAGTGTTATTGTTGTGTAATTGTGTTTTTTTGTTCTTTTTGTATTGTTTTGGCTTCAGAGAATGTTCTTGTTCCTCAAGCTTTTATTAAGACACAAATATGAAACCAAATCCTGAGATTTATGTGTTCTCTCACACTCACACACACACTCACGCACTCATACTCACACTCACACTCACACTCACGCACGCACACACACACACACACACACACACACACACTCACACTCACACTCACACTCACACACACACACACACACACACACACACATACACTCGCACTCACACACACAGTCTAAATTGTTTCAGTGTAAATGGAGAATTATCTCGTCACGTGTGAAGAAACAAAGTTAATTCCTGTTAATTCCCTAAATGTCAGGCAGAAGTCAATTGTGTGTGTGTGTGTGTGTGTGTGTATGTCTTGCATAACTATATTTTCCCCTTTGTTTATTCTTTATCAGTGTTCCCATCAACTTCTTATCATCTTTTATCTTTTCCATCTTTCCATTATTGTTTATCTCTTCCCCTCCTGTTCTTTTGTATCCTACCGTCTCCTAATAACTTAATGGACAAAAGTGTGTGTGTGTGTGTGAGTGTGCGAGTGAGTGTGTGAGTGAGTGAGTGTGTGAGTGAGTGAGTGTGTGAGTGAGTGAGTGTGTGAGTGAGCGTGTGTGTGTGTGTGTGTCCGTGTGTGAGAGTGCGTGCATGTGTGTGTGTCTGTCTGTCTGTGTGTGTGTGTGTGTGTGTCTATGTGCGAGTGTGTGTGCATGTGTGTGTCTGTCTGTGTGCGAGTGCGTGAGTGCGTGTGTGTGTGTTTGTGTGTGTGTGTGTGTGTGTTGGAGTGCTGTCAGCACATCATGGTCTCAGCTTTTTCATGTCTTTCTGAATAGTCAGTGTTGTGTTATTGTAAGTCCGCTACAGAAACTGATCTCAGACACACACTCAGCGCTCCTCTGTCAGTTTAACATGATTTATTGGCATAACAAAAACTATTTGTATTTGTATGGAAGCTTGTGTCTGCCGTGAATAAAAACGTATTTAAGTAAGAAATGAAGGTAATTGTGGGTTTATGTCTAAGTCAGGAGTGCGACATATAAACTTGCAATTCTGACTTTTTTTTTCTCTCGCAATTCAGAGTTTATAACTAGTTTATAACTTGGTGTAAGGAAGCATTTATAGTATTACAGCAGTAAACAAGTAGCATACGCAGAATAAAGGGGCGGGGCCTGGTTGAGTTAGTTGGTAGTGTGTTAAACTGGCGGTTATGGTAAGGGGCGGGGCATTTCCCAAACACACTCAAAGAGCTCGACCAATCACAACACACTGATCCAGCCGACCAATCAGAGCACAGTGTGCTTTTCAGAAGGAGGGGCTTCATAGAGACAGGAAGTAAACAGAGCGTTACTGACAGACTGGGAAGAGAGGAGCCGCAACAATGGAGAATATGAGGAGAATAATCAACATTCAAGCAGGAAAACCGGTTCTAGTAGAGACAAAAACTACATCAAGACTATATCAAAGGGTATAATAGGTCCCCATTAATATGTCCTGGTAAATTCGATTTAAATTAATCAGATATCATGTTACTCATTGAACGATTCCTCGTTCTTCCCTGTTTCTTGTGTTTCTCTGCTCTCTCACACACACACACACACACACACACACACACACACACACACACACACACACACACACACACACACACACACACACACACACACACACTGTTGCAGTATTGTCACAGCTGTAACACTCACCCTGGACATGATGTACTGTGCCATTCACCACAGGACAACACACACACTTTAGGACAGACTCCCTCTGTGTGTGTGTGTGTGTGTGTGTGTGTGTGTGTGTGTGTGTGTGTGTGTGTGTGTGTGTGTGTGTGTGTGTGTGTGTCTGTGAGTGAGTGAGTGAGTGAGTGAGTGAGTGAGTGAGTGTGTGTGTCTGTGTACGAGTTTGTGTGTTTGTGTGTGTGCGAGTGTGTGTACGAGTGTGTGTGTGTGTGTGTGTGTGTGTGAGGTGGCACTGAATGGTGTCACAGTAATGCATCTGAGCACGTGCAGAAGGAACAGCTCACTTTGTGTTCAGTCGCCCACAGAGATGGACCACAAACACCTCTGTCTCTCTCTCACACACACACACACACTTCACAGAGACGGGATGCAGCGACTGGAAAGAGAGATGGTTGGAGAGATGCAGCTGTGGCTTTCACACTGTTAGCATAATTGTGACACTGTCAAAGTTCAAACCCCGTCCATCTCTCTCTCTCCGTCAGCGATCACTCGAGCTCACACCAATAACCATAACTATAATGATATCTATATTAGCGTCCACATCAGCGATCATTTTTAGCATCTTACTGTAGTTGTTGCTAATATAATAACAGACAAGAGAATGAAACTGTTAACCAAACCCAGATATTGTTTGTAGGGAATGTGTTTTGTTTGTTTGTTTGTTTGATCAGTTGTGATCAGTCGCTCTTCAGCGCCCCCTGTGGCCGTGTGAGGAATTACACTACACAACTCTTTTCTTCTCTGTCTTTTAGGAGGTCGTTCCGACATGTCTTTCCTTCTGCTGTCGTTCTTCCTGTCGTTCTTCTCTCTCGCTTTGTTCGTGTCTCCCACTCACTGAAAAATTAAAATTCTTCTCACACTGCAGGATGAATAAACCTACTGTTACACAGCCAAACATCTCTCTCTCTCTCTCTCTCTCTCTCTCTGCTTCTGCCTTTCTGTCTCTCTACATGTGTCCATCTGTATTTGTTTCGCTTGTATATCTTGCTTTTCTCTCGTTCTAATTAATCTTTTCTTCCTCGCCCTGGTTTATATGTACACTTTCCTCTTTGAGCGAGTTCAGCACTAACAGCTCAAACTGTGTGTGTTTGCTCATTCCTAAATGTGCTACTCGAAGGAATGTGTCTGAATTTCCGTGGATGTGTTTGGTAATAAACTGTTCCTACACACACACACACACACACACACAAACGTTCGGTGACCCGTTGAGGAGGTGCGTCAGGTTAAGCTGACTTCAGACCGTTTGCTGTCTGTGATGGATTGAGGTTGAATTCGCTGACTTATTAAGGGCAGAATTTGACTCTTTGAATCTCTTTCTGCACGGACACACACACACACACACACACACACACACACACACACACACACACACACACACACACACACACACACACACACACACTCAAATTGAATTGCAAAGTACTTGGCACTTATTGCCGTGATTGTTTTCAATACAATATTGCCATTCAATAGACTCACCTAAAGAATTACAAAGCATAAACAACTAAATAAAAAGGAGTAGAATAAACACGACACTGAACGTAATTCTGTTGTTTGTTATATTACATAATATATAAACATACTAGAGCTGATCACGATTCTGAACAGACCACTAAACATGTTCATTTACTAGAGGTTCTGACAAAATGTTAATTGCTGCAGTCTATTTAAAACGTTTAATTTAATTTGAATGAAATATTTGAAAAAATAAATCTCTTGAACTAATGATTCAATGACTCACTCATAAATACTTAACTTGTTTCGTTACTGGATGAATCAGCGTTTTTGAACAAATCTCTTGAGTGAATGATTCAATGACTCACTCATTAATACTTCAGTTGTTTCGTTACTGGATGAATATGTGTGTTTGAACAAATCTCTTGAGTGAATGATTCAATGACTCACTCATAAATATTACTGGATGAATCAGCGTTTTTGAACAAATCTCTTGAGTGAATGATTCAATGACTCACTCATAAATATTACTGGATGAATCTGCGTTTTTTGAACAAATCTTTTGAGTGAATGATTCAATGACTCACTCATTAATATTTCACTTTGTTTCATTACTGGATGAATAAGCGTTTCTGAACGAATCTCATGAGTGAATGATTCATTGACATACATTTTTAACAGTCACTTGTCGCCACCTACTGGTGTAACGATGTAATGATACACTCAATATTTGAAGCACCAAGTGCTTCAAAAGGATTTGCTCTATTTCGATCTCTACCGTAGATATCAGTGTTTATATCCGAACTATAAACTTTTATCCCGGTACTTTTGAATATTTGTGACAGAATTAACGATACTGTATGGTTGAAAAGACTGTTTGTGAAGCGTGATGTCTACACATCCCGGTGTGATTTTGCCGCAGGTTTAATAGACATAGACGAATCGTTGTCAATCAGGAATGAAATCGAATGGGTGTTTGAGTCGAGATCGCGATCTTTTAATGATTAATCGTGCAGCTCTAATATATACACGCCTATACAAAATTTCTCCACCGATAGCCGATCATTCAGAATGATATCTGACGATACTGATAGTTTCATTTCAAGGGGAAAAAATCTCTCCCTGCAGTAAACTACACAGGGAACGCTCTCGTCTGGTGCATCACTATAACATTAGGCTGCGTTTACACAAAAAAATCTGATTTTTTTTCTTGCATCTGACACAGATTGGAATTTGTTACATGTGAAAACACACAAATCCGCATGTGATCCAGTTTTTTTCGCATCTGTTCTGAGCCGCTTCCTTTGAAATCAGATGCATATCTGATATCTGGACATCTGATCGAAATATCAGATATCTGGACATCCGATATCTGGACATCTGATCGAAATATCCGATATCTGGACGTCTGATCTAAATATCCGATATCTGGACGTCTGATCTAAATATCCGATATCTGGACGTCTGATCTAAATATCCGATATCTGGACGTCTGATCTAAATATCCGATATCTGGACGTCTGATCTAAATATCGGATATCTGGACGTCTGATCTAAATATCCGATATCTGGACGTCTGATCTAAATATCGGATATCTGGACATCTGATCTAAATATCGGATATCTGGACGTCTGATCGAAATATCGGATATCTGGACGTCTGATCGAAATATCGGATATCTGGACGTCTGATCGAAATATCGGATATCTGGACGTCTGATCGGAATATCCGATATCTGGACGTCTGATCTAAATATCGGATATCTGGACGTCTGATCTAAATATCGGATATCTGGACGTCTGATCTAAATATCGGATATCTGGACGTCTGATCGAAATATCGGATATCTGGACGTCTGATCGAAATATCGGATATCTGGACGTCTGATCGAAATATCGGATATCTGGACATCCGATCGAAATATCCGATATCTGGACGTCTGATCGAAATATCCGATATCTGGACGTCTGATCTAAATATCGGATATCTGGACGTCTGATCTAAATATCGGATATCTGGACGTCTGATCGAAATATCGGATATCTGGACGTCTGATCGAAATATCCGATATCTGGACATCCGATCGAAATATCCGATATCTGGACGTCTGATCGAAATATCCGATATCTGGACGTCTGATCGAAATATCCGATATCTGGACGTCTGATCAAAATATCCGATATCTGGACGTCTGATCGAAATATCCGATATCTGGACGTCTGATCGAAATATCCGATATCTGGACATCTGATCTAAATATCGGATATCTGGACATCTGATCTAAATATCGGATATCTGGACGTCTGATCTAAATATCGGATATCTGGACGTCTGATCGAAATATCGGATATCTGGACGTCTGATCGAAATATCGGAAATCTGGACGTCTGATCGAAATATCCGATATCTGGACGTCTGATCGAAATATCGGATATCTGGACGTCTGATCGAAATATCCGATATCTGGACGTCTGATCGAAATATCGGAAATCTGGACGTCTGATCGAAATATCCGATATCTGGACGTCTGATCGAAATATCCGATATCTGGACGTCTGATCGAAATATCCGATATCTGGACGTCTGATCGAAATATCCGATATCTGGACGTCTGATCGAAATATCCGATATCTGGACGTCTGATCGAAATATCGGAAATCTGGACGTCTGATCGAAATATCGGATATCTGGACGTCTGATCGAAATATCGGATATCTGGACGTCCGATCGAAATATCCGATATCTGGACGTCTGATCTAAATATCGGATATCTGGACGTCTGATCTAAATATCGGATATCTGGACGTCTGATCTAAATATCGGATATCTGGACGTCTGATCGAAATATCCGATATCTGGACGTCTGATCGAAATATCGGATATCTGGACGTCTGATCGAAATATCCGATATCTGGACGTCCGATCGAAATATCCGATATCTGGACGTCTGATCGAAATATCCGATATCTGGACGTCTGATCTAAATATCGGATATCTGGACGTCTGATCGAAATATCGGATATCTGGACGTCTGATCGAAATATCGGATATCTGGACGTCTGATCGAAATATCGGATATCTGGACATCTGATCTAAATATCGGATATCTGGACGTCTGATCGAAATATCCGATATCTGGACGTCTGATCTAAATATCCGATATCTGGACGTCTGATCTAAATATCGGAAATCTGGACGTCTGATCTAAATATCGGATATCTGGACGTCTGATCGAAATATCGGATATCTGGACATCTGATCTAAATATCGGATATCTGGACGTCTGATCGAAATATCCGATATCTGGACGTCTGATCGAAATATCCGATATCTGGACGTCTGATCTAAATATCGGAAATCTGGACGTCTGATCTAAATATCCGATATCTGGACGTCTGATCTAAATATCCGATATCTGGACGTCTGATCTAAATATCCGATATCTGGACGTCTGATCTAAATATCCGATATCTGGACGTCTGATCTAAATATCCGATATCTGGACGTCTGATCGAAATATCGGATATCTGGACGTCTGATCTAAATATCCGATATCTGGACGTCTGATCTAAATATCCGATATCTGGACGTCTGATCGAAATATCCGATATCTGGACGTCTGATCGAAATATCCGATATCTGGACGTCTGATCGAAATATCCGATATCTGGACATCTGATCTAAATATCCGATATCTGGACGTCTGATCGAAATATCGGATATCTGGACGTCTGATCTAAATATCCGATATCTGGACGTCTGATCGAAATATCCGATATCTGGACATCCGATCGAAATATCCGATATCTGGACATCTGACCTGCATCTAAACATGACAAATCCGATTCCCCTGGGAATGCTTTTATGAGGTAGAAATGTTAAATATTGGTAAGTGATCGCGCACAAGCTCAACTGAGCAAAACACGGCCCTGCCGCCTCTACTTCACACTAACTTTAAGATCCACGTGGAAATTGTCTTTATTGGTTAAATTTCAATAAAATAAAAATTTTCTGATTTTTTTTCTGCAACTTAAAAAAAAATCTGCATGCAACTATTCGTACAGCTGCAAATGCAAAAACTGTATTATATTATGTAATAAGTGTATATACAGAATAGTAAACTACATGATTAAGCGCAAACTTATTGGAGGTTTCAGTTTA
The DNA here is from genome assembly GCA_022829025.1 of Squalius cephalus. Taxonomy (NCBI): domain Eukaryota; kingdom Metazoa; phylum Chordata; class Actinopteri; order Cypriniformes; family Leuciscidae; genus Squalius; species Squalius cephalus. Next base: position 3,592,583 of record CM040800.1, on the reverse strand, counting down.
CCTTGACTTCCCTTAATTTAATTCATAATAATTAATTCATTTATTAATTTTGATTAAAGCCAAGCCATCCCGCGGCGACACGTTTGCCCACAAAGAAAGCTGTTTAATGTAGTGTTATGAAGCAGACGTGCTTGTGTGAGGTAGGAACTTTGCCGCCTCTACGTCACACTTTAAGATGCATGTGATCATTTTCTTTATTGGTAAAATTGCACTAAAAATAGTTTTCTGATTTATTTTGTAATGTAAAAAAATCTGCATGCAACTACTCGTACAGCTGCAAATGCAAATTATGTATTATATTATATAATAAGTGTATGTACAGAATAGAAAACTACATGATTTAGCACAAAATTATAGGAGAATAAAAGAAAATTATTGCAAAACTATTATTGGTTTTTCAATTTCCCTTGACTTCCCTCGATTTTAATTCATAATAATAGATTAATTGATTCATTTCTAAACACATAATGTATATAGAAAATATACCATATACAACAGAATAGAATAGAAGTGAAATAAACTGCACATTCAGTAAGAAGTTTCTGTTTTATCGTCTCTCTCTCTCTCTCTCTCTCTCTCTCTCTCTCTCTCTCTCTCTCTCTCTCTGTCTCTCTCTGTCTCTCTCTCTCTCTCTCTCTCTCTCTCTCTCTCTCTCTCTCTCTCTCTGTCTGTCTCTCTCTCTCTCTCTCTCTGATCTCTAACACGAGTGTTTTCAGAAGTTGCTACTTTAAGTGTTGTTCTTTTGTTTTGGTTAAAAACACTGTTCCTCGGGGTCAGTCGGGTCGGGGTCACGAGTCTGGTTTGTCCGGCTGCATTTAGGACGCATAACTGCACGCACACACACACACACGCACGCAAACACACACACGATAATCATAGCTTTCCACTTCTCCGGGACTTTGTTGTTGCTGCATGTTTGTATGGTTTATTGTGTCTGTTTTTAGGTCCGCGCCTTTATAACTTCATGCTTTTGAAGATTTTTTTTTAGTTTATGTCGATCTTGATGTGGGTCATGTGACCTTGAACACTTTATAAACCAACAAAAACTCTATTGAACTCTCTCAACTTTCTCTCTGTTTCTCTCTTCGCTGTAATAAACACTCTAGACTGATAAACTACATTTTAAAGTAATTATTATTTTGCATCTGTTTCAGTGTCACGTCAAGGACAGGTGTGTGTCCGTCTCCTGTTTTCCCATCAGTGTGTGTATGAGGGTGATGTAGTGCTCTAGAAACTCTGAGGAATGTGTTTGTGTATTTAAATAAAAATAAATGATATATATATTATACACAGTACAAGTGTATGGTATGTTCTCATTTAGCAAAAAGCATGTGTATGTACATTACCATTCAAAAGTTTTAGGCTTGTACGTTTATCTTTTTGAAATAAATGAATACTTTTATTCATCATATATGCATTAAATTGATCAAAAGTGACAGTAAAGACATTTAAAATGTTTCAAAAGATTCTATTTAAAATAAATGCTGTTCTTTTAGAACTCTTGTATTCATCAAGGAATCCTGAAAAATCAAATGTATCACAGTTTATAATCAATTCAAAAATATTTGAAAAATAACAATCAATTCAAAAATATGAACATTGATAATAATCATAAATGTTTCTTGAGCATCAAATCATCATATTAGAGTGATTTCTGAAGGATCATGTGACACTGAAGACTGGAGTAATGATGCTGAAAACTCAGCTTTGATCACAGGAATACATTACATTTTACTGTATATTCACATAGAAAACAGTTATTTTAAAATTTATTTATTATATTTATATATATTTGACTGTATTTGTGGTCAAATAAGTGCAGTCTTGCTGAGCAGAAGGGACTCTTTCAGAAACATTGGTAAATCTTATTGACCTTTGACCTCTGTGTGACTTTAGGTCAGTCAGTCTTCCTGCAGGGCTTTAAAGCGAGATGATTGACAGCTGAAACCAGCTGATGATGCGCTGCTCAGATCATAACCTAGACACTTTCGGTCTTCCAAACATTAGATTCCACCTTTTCAGCAGGGCAGGGAATTCTGGGAAAACACTTCCTGTCTCCTGTATGGAATGCTGACAGAGCAACACACACACTCACACACACACACACACACACACACACACACACACACACACACACACACACACACACACACACACACACACACACACACACACACACACACAGACACACACACACTCACACAGAAACTCACAGACACACACTCACACACAGACACGCACACGCACACACACACACAGACACGCACACACACAGAAACTCACAGACACACACACATTCACACAGAAACTCACAGACACACACTCACACACAGACACACACACTCACACACACACACACACACACACATGACACACACAGACACACACACACACACACTCACACAGACACTCACACTCACACACACACACACACACACACACACACACACACACACACACACGCACACACACGCACACACACACACACACACACACACACACACAGGGTTGGTAAGTTTATCAGGTGTCATTAAAGCACCTGAACTGAAACAAAAGAGGTGAAATTTGTGTGGAAACATTAAGAGGGAAGTTGTGTTTCTAACAGATACGAGTGTGTGTGTGTGTGTGTGTGTGTGTGTGTGTGTGTGTGTGTGTGTGTGTGTGTGTTGGGCACAAAGAAACCTGTTTTTGAAGAAGACTAATATGATGGCTGCCCTTTGACCTTCGGCCTTTTGGGTGTGAAATTTAGAGCTCTGGAGGTCAGAGACATAAAAAATAGAAAATCTAAATCAGCAGAACAAAGAGTGCGCAAATGTATGTGTGTGTATATATATATATATATATATATATATATATATATATATATATATATATATATATATATATATATATATATATATATATATATGAAATAAGTATTACATTTATTTAAACACAATCATATAAAAATGTATATACGTGTGTGTATATGTGCATACAAATTTTATGTATACATATATTTATTATTTATTTTTTTATTTATAAAATATATATTTGTATATACACACAGATATATATATATATATATACACACATTTAATTACATATTTATTTTATATATTTTTTGTGTGTGTTTATATCATTTTATATATATAAATAAGAAATCTTATATTTCATACATTTGTATATGTGTATGTCTTTGTGTCCCTGAGTTTACAGTGTGTGTGTGTGTGTGTAGATGTATGGCCGCTACACTCAGGAACTGGGTGTTTATGCGAAAGAAGAGGCGGCTCGACTCCGAGAGGACAGTCGTCAGCGTCGCTCTGACCGAAGCCCGTCGCTCAAACTCCTCGAGTACGAGAAGGGAAGATGCGTCAAGTGTCGAAGTGAGTGAGTTCACGTTTACACTGCACTGATAACACACACATTCTTCACACACGGCGCTGTTGCTATAGCAACTAACACTTTAACCCTCTGGTGCTCTTCGCGTGTCGGTTAAAAATTACAGAACGTTTTTTTTTTATTTCATTGAAGTTAATGGACTATATTTTAGTTTTTTTATTTAATATTTGGTATTTTTAGGGGATTTTATGGTATTAAATTATATTTACGCTGTATTTATACTCCATTTATTCACTTTTTGAGCATAGACCTGAACATTTAGGGGAGAGCGGGGCACAAAGTAACGCTTTTTGACTTTCTCAATTTGTGTAAATCTACTTAGGGTTCAGAGTATTTATTTTTTCCCACATTAATTTCACATGTCTAGTACAATTATGTGTTTTTGTTTTATTAATACAGTATATACTTTTTTCTTGATATACCCCGAAAGAATGGAAGTGAAATGTGACAACATGCCCCATAGGTGGGGTACATTGTAACATGTGTGGGGCACATTGTAACATGACCATATGACAGCTTAAAATGTTATCTGATCTAATAAAAAAAATATACAAAACAAACTAAAATATTTTCTAAATAAAATACAATTAAAAAACTTTTTCATATAAAATAATGACAATTTTTAATAATTAAATAGAAACTAATTTTTGAGTTTTGACTACGAACACATGAAAACACAGCTATACAACATAGTTCAAAACAAATAAATAATTAGTAATTTCTGAACATTGACTCTCAGTCTTTATTCACCTTTTTCTCACGTTTTCTCAATAAAATTAATAAAAGTATAGAATATAATAGCATATTTCTAATAGGGGCACATTGTAACGCAGTGTGACAACATGCCCCGCCTGCACAACTGGGGTTTAAACCCGGCTAGTGTCTTCTGCTAGTTAGCGAAGCATTACAGAACTATCTCAACTGTTAAATACCATATTGGAGATTAAAATAATATCAGATTTGTCTTATTTTAAATAAACACAAAAAATAGAGATGAAAAATTAACTTAAGTAAGAAATTTACTTTTGCTATGGTTTAATACATGTCTATGGATATCTTCCCAAAAAAATTATAATTTTGGCGGAATTTTTTTTATATATAGTGTTGATATGGCAACTAGTAAATACACAAAGTTTCGTCATCCAAGCATGTGCGGAAGTATTTAAAACAAGTGTGTTACAACTAGCCCCGTGTTACGTTGTGCCCCGCGCTCCCCTAATTTCCAACTTAAAGGGATAGTTCACTTTGAAATTAAATTTTGGTATGTTTTAGCTTACCTCAAGGGCATCCAAGATGTAGGTGTCTTTGTTTCCGCAGTAGTTTAAATTTTTATATTTTTAGGTCAAACCATTCTTGTCTGTCAGTCATATAATGCAGGTCTATGGTCACTGTCTCAAAGAGCATGCACAGAGTCCAAATTAAACAATTCCCCATCGTAAGTACACATTGATGGCCTAAGACACGAAACAAGCGGTTTGTGTGAGAAAACGAACAGTATTTATATCGTTTTTACCTCTTATAACACAGCCACGTCCAAGTGATCTGAGGGCGCGGGCGCATCCTGCTGTGTGACGTGTGTGCAGACTGGTGCATAGATATATATACACTAGAGGTCGCATTAAAGACATTCGTTCCAATGAACTGCCGTAGACAATGCGACATCTAGTGTATATATATCTAGGCACCAGTCTGCGCACACGTCACAC
>CM040800.1:3552496-3582496 GCA_022829025.1 Squalius cephalus | reverse complement strand
TGAGCGAGTGTGTGAGTGTGTGAGTGTGTGAGTGTGTGAGTGTGCGAGTGTGCGAGTGTGCGAGTGTGCGAGTGTGCGAGTGTGCGAGTGTGCGAGTGTGCGAGTGTGTGAGTGTGTGAGTATGAGTGTATGAGTGTGTGAGTGAGTGTGAGTGCGTGAGTGAGTGCGTGAGTGAGTGAGTGAGTGAGTGAGTGAGTGAGTGAGTGAGTGAGTGAGTGAGTGAGTGAGTGAGTGAGTGAGTGAGTGAGTGAGTGAGTGAGTGAGTGAGTGAGTGCGTGAGTGAGTGAGTGTGAGCAAGTGTGTGAGTGTGCGAGTGAGTGAGTGAGTGAGTGAGTGAGTGTGTGAGTGAGTGTATGAGTGTGCGAGTGAGTGAGTGTGCGAGTGAGTGAGTGTGCGAGTGAGTGAGTGTGCGAGTGAGTCAGTGAGTGAGAGAGAGTGTGAGCGAGAGTGTGCGAGTGAGTGAGTGAGCGAGAGTGCGAGCGAGTGTGCAAGCGAGTGAGCGAGTGTGAGTGAGTGTGTGAGTGTGTGAGTGAGCGAGCGAGTGAGCGAGCGAGTGAGTGTGCGAGTGAGCGTGCGAGCGAGTGTGCGAGCGAGTGTGCAAGCGAGTGAGCGAGTGTGAGTGAGTGTGTGAGTGTGTGAGTGAGCGAGCGAGTGAGCGAGCGAGTGAGTGTGCGAGTGAGCGTGCGAGTGTGAGAGCGAGTGTGAGAGTGAGCGAGTGAGTGAGCGAGAGTGCGAGCGAGTGTGAGAGTGAGTGTGAGAGTGAGTGTGAGTGTGAGTGTGAGAGTGAGAGTGAGTGTGAGTGTGAGTGTGAGAGTGAGAGTGAGAGTGAGAGTGAGTGTGAGTGTGATAGTGAGAGTGAGTGTGAGTGTGAGTGTGAGAGTGAGTGTGAGAGTGAGAGTGAGAGTGAGAGCGAGTGTGAGAGTGAGTGTGAGAGCGAGTGTGAGAGCGAGTGTGAGAGCGAGTGTGCGAGCGAGTGTGCGAGCGAGAGTGAGAGCGAGAGTGAGAGCGAGAGTGAGAGCGAGAGTGAGAGCGAGAGTGAGAGCGAGAGTGAGAGCGAGAGTGAGAGCGAGTGTGAGTGCGAGTGCGAGTGCGAGTGTGAGAGTGAGTGTGAGAGTGAGAGTGAGAGTGAGAGTGAGAGTGAGAGTGAGAGTGAGAGTGAGAGTGAGAGTGAGAGCGAGTGTGAGAGTGAGAGTGAGAGTGAGAGTGAGAGTGAGTGTGAGTGTGAGTGTGAGTGTGAGTGTGAGAGTGAGAGTGAGAGTGAGCGTGAGCGTGAGAGTGAGCGTGAGAGTGAGAGTGAGAGTGAGCGTGAGAGTGAGCGTGAGCGTGAGAGTGAGAGTGAGAGTGAGAGTGAGCGTGAGCGTGAGAGTGAGCGTGAGAGTGAGCGTGAGAGTGAGTGAGTGTGAGAGTGAGTGTGAGAGTGAGTGTGAGAGTGAGTGTGAGAGTGAGTGTGAGAGTGAGTGTGAGTGTGAGAGTGAGTGTGAGAGTGAGTGTGAGAGTGAGTGTGAGAGTGAGAGTGAGAGTGAGAGTGAGAGTGAGAGTGAGAGTGAGAGTGAGTGTGAGAGTGAGTGTGAGAGTGAGCGAGCGAGCGAGAGTGAGAGTGTGAGCGAGAGTGTGCGAGCGAGTGAGTGAGCGAGTGAGTGAGCGAGAGTGTGAGAGCGAGTGTGAGAGCGAGTGTGAGAGCGAGCGTGAGAGCGAGCGTGAGAGCGAGCGTGAGAGCGAGCGTGAGAGCGAGCGTGAGAGCGAGCGTGAGAGCGAGCGTGAGAGTGAGCGTGAGAGTGAGCGAGCGAGTGAGCGAGCGAGTGTGAGTGAGTGTGCGAGCGAGTGAGTGTGCGAGCGAGTGAGTGTGCGAGCGAGTGAGTGTGCGAGAGTGTGCGAGCGAGTGAGTGAGCGAGAGTGTGCAAGCGAGTGTGAGAGTGAGTGTGAGAGTGAGAGTGAGAGTGAGAGTGAGAGTGAGTGTGAGAGTGAGTGTGAGAGTGAGTGTGAGAGTGAGTGTGAGAGTGAGTGTGAGAGTGAGTGTGAGAGTGAGTGTGAGAGTGAGTGAGCGAGAGAGTGAGCGAGTGTGCGAGTGTGCGAGTGAGTGAGCGAGTGTGTGAGTGAGCGAGTGTGCGAGTGAGTGAGCGAGTGTGCGAGTGAGCGAGAGTGAGTGAGCAAGTGAGAGAGTGAGTGAGCGAGAGTGTGCGAGCATGTGAGCAAGTGTGCGAGTGAGCAAGTGTGTGAGTGTGTGAGTGAGTGTGTGAGTGAGTGTGAGTGAGTGTGTGAGCAAGTGTGTGTTCATGTTAGTGAGTGAGTGTGCGAGTGTGTGTTCATGTGAGTGAGTGAGTGAGTGAGTGAGTGAGTGAGTGTGTGTGTGTGTTCATCTCATACTTTCATGTCTCATTTCTGTCTGAAGTTGGTGTCTGCATTTCAAAGCGAACCCGAGACGTCTGGAGACGTGATTATAAGAGCATTATGTGTGTTTGAGACGCGTCCACATCGTCACTCCCACACGCCGCCGTCTCAAACATGTTCACATTCACTGCTTCTCGTCCATCATTTGGTGAGTCATCATTGGCTCTTATCGAGGTTGCCGTGGATACTAACAGCATCCGTGTGTTTAACTGTAAATGCGGAGGGTGACAGAGATGCTTTCCCAGACCTGTTGTTTATGAGAATAAAGAAATAATGTTTCCAAAATGAATGTTATTGAGTTTAATGGACCGCGTTCCTGCAGTTGCTCTCAAGAACGTACACACCGACTTGATTTTTATTATTTCACTGCCAAATAATAATAAACATTTATTTATATAGCACTTTTCATACATGGAATGCAACGCAAAATGTAACCATATTATCGCCCAGCTCTCTATATAAAGTGCAGAGTTAAAGTACAGCTGTATATGCAACTTTATCTGCATACATAAAGTATGCATAAAATTATTTATATATATATATATATATATATATATATATATATATATATATATATATATATAGCTAATATCAACGGCTTGATTGTATATATCATCACAAAATGTAACTATACTATTGCACAGCTCTTTATTTAAAGTCCCCCTGTAGTCAATCATTTTATCACTTAAAACTCATCTTTGATCACCAAAAATACATATTTAAACGTTTTTTCCTGGAAAAAAAATGTATTCATGCCTTAAAATATCTTGAATGTAACTCGACACCCTCATTAAGTATTTGTGGTTCTATGAATATGCAAATGAGCCCCGCCTCCACTCCCTCCCTCAGCTCAGAGATCCACTGGTTGACGATCACACGTTGATCTGGTTACAAGGTAGTTTGTGACGTCAGAAACACCAGCGATTTCAAAGCGTGTTTTTGAGACTGTCTTTGGTTCACTGCAGTTTTAAGGAGAAAATACTCAGCAATGCTGTCGACTTATGAATTTACACACGGTTTGTCTTAAAGCACATTAAAAACACCACATAGACATATAAACAACATTAAAAGCTTGATTTACACCACAGGGGGACTTTTAAAGTTTTCCTGCATATTGCATACATTCAGTACACTCACATAAAGCGATATATTCATTGGCGCAAGTTAATTTAATGAGATTCATAATGAGAATTGTGGTTTTCACAGCCCTTTAGTTTGGCGAAATTACTCAAACCAGTCATCTAACAATGCATTAACATTGTGTGCTTGTTTGAGTTGTGAGTCATTGTTTTGATTAGATGTTTTACAGCCGAAAAGAGCATTGTGGGTAGTTTAGTGTAAACACTGATGGAAGGATAACATTTAAGCCCCTGTTTCTGTTTTGTTCGATTGGATCACAAGTAGACGAGGCTAAATACAGGTGTAACGGGTCTAAAAGGTTTAAAGCTTGTCCACTTTCCACAGGAAGTCGAAAACACATTCGACCGGATGTTTGGTAGTGTAAACGCTCATGTGATCGAATGTGTTCAAACAGCCACTGAACACCGTCTTCTCTCCGTCTACTGAACTAACGCGTGAGCATTATGGGAAGAGCTCGAGTCAGACGGGGTTTAAACTGTCGACTGGAGACACAAGTTTGGTTTGAAGAGGAAGAACGTATCAATCTCAATGTTCTCTCATCACTCCTGATGTCTAACACACACTCACAGCGTTCGGCTGATCTCGTGTGTGTCAGAGCAGAAACTAAAGCTGATGTTCTCAGTGTGTTTCTCTGTCGTCTCCGGTCGTGTTCATATGTAAATTCAAGAGCTTATTTCATCCATTAGATCGAAAGATCTGAAAAATAGACCCTCCCCTCAAAGAAATCAGGACAGAAGTGTGTGAAAGTGGACAAAAGAGACTGGGAATGGGAATGTGTCTCTCTCCTCTACTTGTGATCCGATCGACCAAAACTCATCTTAATATTGATGTAAAGAGGGCCTGAGTTACCATAATGAAAGGCCATCTAGGGAAAGTTGTTTCTCTTAGTAGAAAAATATTAAATATTGTATAAATAATAATACAAATAAAAAAGAAAAAAGAAATAGTGGCAGAAAAGTGTAATCAAAGCATTTGAATGATTGACTTTAGCTTGATTCTTTTTTTTTTTGAGGTGTTCATATGTTTCCATCTAAAGTTTGGAATTTAACTTATGCGCAAAATTGGAATATGGCATAAAACATATGCGAATTAAGCAGAGTTTCCATCCCAGGTGTTCAAGAGAACAAAATCATCACTTCCTGGGAAATTGGCGCAAAATATCAGAAATAAAAATGGAAGCTGCTGCAAACGGGGAACGAAACTCGTTCGGATGCGGGAGTTCGGGAACGCAGTCGTGTGAGACGCTTCTGGAGGGAATTAAACCAAATCATTCTGATCACACACTTTGACTCCAGCGTTTCAGAAACACCAAACCAACATTTGAGATGCTGCGATGCTATTGGTCCACTGGTTACTCCAGTTATCCAATCACATCCTCTGTTGAGGCAAAGTCACATGAGTTTCTTGCTGCGCACAGAAGGATTTATTCGGTAAATGTTTTTCCATCATAGTTTATGCACAAGTCTTCTTATCGGATAATAAAGCATCCGTCTCAGTTGAGTGCATGTTTTCGCATTCATGCACATCTTGGCTTTTCCATCCATCGTTTTTTTTATGCAATATCCCAAAATTCGCATAATTGTAAGTGGATGGAATCATAGCTGTTGACACCTTGCTCTGCTTGGGGAATTGTGGGTAGTGCAGTTAGTTCTTGTTTCTGGAGTTTTCCGGGTGTGCACTGATGCATTGTGGGTAATGTAGTGTTTCCCTGTGGAGTCTGTGCAGTGCACTGCCAGCGGTTCTTCATGTTGCGGGTCGGCGAGGACTGGATCTTCCTCATCTTGCTGGGACTCGTCATGGCGCTGGTCAGCTTTGTTATGGATTTCTGCATCGCCCTCTTATTACAAGGTGAGTGTGTGTGTGTGTGTGTGTGTGTGTGTGTGTGAAGATGTCAGGAATTGCCACATAATATTAGGCTGTGTCTGTTTTTTTCAGTTGCTATGTAATTGTTTTAGTGAACACTGATAGAGCCACTAATAGCGGACAGTCTGAACATTAACAACAGCAGTTTTGGAGTCTCTAACTCAATCCCTCTTGCAACACCAACTAACCAAATTTGCACTCATGTTTATGTTAATAACTTTTGAACCGTGAGGGCTAGAAACAAAATAATTTCTTGACTTGAAGATACCCGCACAGTTTCGGCACAGTGCCACCTATTGGGCAGGAAATATTAAAAATGGCTATTTTTTGGCCAAAATGTTCAGAAGACTCTTTAAATTTGATGTGGCATGCCGAGTCGAACAATACCCAATTTTTGGCCATTTTGGGCGTCTTTTTGCGTATTTTTGTCATGAAATGCTATAGGGATCTCCCAGTCACGTGACCCCTAGCCGCCTGTCAGCCATTTTGACGGAATACATCCGTCAGCTACTCAGTGGCAATGGATCTATTATTAGGGGTGGGTAATATATTAGGGAGTATATTACTATAATATAATTATTAGTATAATTATTTTATAATTAGCCTAAATATTGCAATACTTTGCGCTACAGTATTGATATAATTGCGTGCGCAAAATATCTCAATACTGAACAGAATCGATTTTTCCCCCACTACTATCTATTATTAGCGCAGCGGCCGTCAGCTAACTCTTCACGTCATGTCATCGCACTTATTAGCATCACAAAAAGATATATATACAAGTATATATACAAGAGGAAGATAAAGGAATTGGGAATCATAGATCCATATGAAGCACCACAAGTTCTTTTTACATGCATTTAATGTGTAGAAAAACTTCCTGACATTGAGTTCGGTGACATTTACAGCTACCGGCTTATTCACTTCCCATCACGCTACACCGTTCATTAAAAGCATACAAAAGCTTAGCAGGTTATCGGTTGTCATGGACATGTTACAAAAACTAAATAGACGTAAAAAGTCAAGTAACCTTGTATAATTTCATCTAAACTTCATTGTATATTTTACATGCACTTTTATAATTTGTTTACATTTTACTTCTTGTACCTTATATCACAAACAGTTGGAAGCCAAACACCACCATCAGCGTTTGCCTGTTTATTGCCGCCAACCACTTGTTTCTCCGTTTTGTTTATTTTGGGATACGGTATAAAGATATTCCTTTTGTATGATCACGTATCTGATCGCATCCAACTGCACAGCATCGCTCGGGCATGATAGGAATATTTCGCGACGAGCTGTAGTATCACTGTAGTTTATATACTGTCTATGAGTATCACCGGCGGTTTAGCATTTTCTATTCCGTCAAGATGGCTGCTCCAAATGGCGTGACGTCACGCGGGATGTCCCTATATTATATGAATGCATTGGCGTATACAGTCATGAAACTCGGTATCAATGATCTGAAGGTACTTGAAAAGTTTGAGGCAGTGTGGTCAAAAATTATAATACAATTTTAATTGCTTTTGATTAGTTTAGCCGGTTGTCTTGATAGATCCCTTGGATCATGCCGAGAACATTAATACCAAATATGCCATGTATGGCCAAACTTCCTGACTGCCATTTTGATTAAATTGAAATCCTACTTTTTCAAACTCCTCTTAGACTGTTGGTTCGATTTTCACCAGATTCGACTCGACTCTGGATCTGACTCTGACTATGCTGGCAAAAAGTTATGTATTTCATGTCAAAAGACAAAACCGCATTAACGAATTTGATGGCATGATGCCAAACTGCATCTGAGGCCGTATCTCTGCAAGGCCTTGGCAAATTGACACCAAACTTGGTGTGTGTAATTGTCACCCAACACTGACCACACCAAATCAGTTTGCTGTTAGCGCCACCTATTGGTCCAAAGTAATGCGCAAACTTGTTACATTGAAAGTTATTGTCTTTATGGGTTTTCAACCATTCTGCTTAAAATCATCTCCAAATGCCTTTTACTTTCACAGTTGGTCTGATGCTCACTGCTGATGTTTGCCCATCATTTTGTCCCTTAATTGCTTTCTTGTTTTAAGCACAAACTCACTTAATTTTAATTACTTTTTTCAGAAAACAAAAATGTGTATCTTACGTCATTTTGCTTCTCAAGTAAATGAACCTTGATTTAAGAATGTTTTCAATGGAAAACAACAAGACAAAGTGACTAAACAAGAAGTTTAGACTTTTGCAGTGTAGATACTTTGTCATTTATCTAATTGAAAGTTTACTGTACACACACGTACAGTACCCTGTAAGTTTTACTTGTGTGTTCTGCTTTCTACAGCTCAGAAGTGGATGTACGGTGGTCTGGACAGTAACGTCATCCTGCAGTATTTGGCTTGGGTCACGTATCCTGTGGTTCTCATCAGTTTCTCTGCAGGCTTCACACACATAGTAGCACCTCAGGCCGCCGGTGAGACACACTTACATTCACACACTCATAAGAGGATTCTGTTCTTCTTCTTCATAATTCAGCGTTTTGTTTCTCAATCAGGGTCTGGTATTCCTGAAATGAAGACGATTCTCAGAGGAGTGGTGCTGAAGGAGTATCTCACGTTGAAAACGTTTGTGGCTAAAGTGGTTGGACTGACCTGTGCCCTGGGCAGTGGTTTGCCTCTGGGAAAGGAGGTGAGCATACACAGATTCAGACACAGAGAATGTGTTTTTAGCTTGAGGTCTAATGTACCTGCCCTCAGTGTGGGTGTAGCGTCTTTAAAGTGTTCCTGCTTTGTTTTACATTCGTCACAAGCCTTATGTGTGTGTGTTTTCTATCCTGTAGGGTCCGTTTGTGCACATTGCCAGTTTGTGTGCTGCTCTTCTCTGCAAATTCATGTCTTTCTTTGGTGGAATTTATGAGGTAATTACAACAAAGTTTCATAGCCTCCAATTTTAAGCTCCTCTAATAGTACTAAATGCAGTACACATAAATGGGTGAAGATCTTGGGTCATATTTTGTACCAAAGTAAAGTAATGGTCCCACTTTTTTATTAGTGTTTAAAAATAAAAATAATAAAGGTTAGGTACAATGTACTTATTGAGCTGATGTTGTATTGCAGAACACTTGTGCTGCTATTGAGGTGGATTATGGGTAAGCAGGGCCTAAAACTAACTTTTTGCCACATCTGCCAGTGGCTGATGACTTAAGAGAATTTACCAGCCAGCTATAAATTATTATTTTTCCAGCCATGAAACTGTTTTTGCAAAAACAGGCAGTTATGACACCAGTGAAAATTCTGAATTCTCTATTCAAATTTCAGTACCACAGCTAAAACTACTAGCCTAAATAATATCAATTTCAAATATTATTAAAGACAAGTAACAGTAGTTTTCTGGTAGACGTATTGAATAAAGTAATCAAATGTAAGATTAATCCTTATTAAAGTTGCAAAAGTTACTCAGTCAAGAGCAGTGAGTGATTTTCTTTGTTGCTTTATTAACATTAAAAACACAGACAGCTGCAGGAATATTAGGCAGCTGTCACTTTACGACCTAATGCACGGATCCAATATACTGTTACACGTGTTTTATTTCATAACTGTTTATGTTCACTTAAGCCATAACCGACTATGTTTACAAGGATGCTCGCTGAGATGGGGCATTTTTGGTATATTTTTTTGTGAATTTGTCTGTTCAAGTGCAAGAAGAAATGAAAGAGAGCTCAATTCAGTATTTGCACGCTGTCTGAGACGCAGCTTTCTGGACGAACGCTTCGGATGTTTGTGCACACAAAACTTTCCACACAGCGTGCGAGTAATGAAAGTAGTTCCCTTTTTGCATCTTCTTGCGCTTGAATATTTACATTAGCGAGGCTTAAACTCTTGTGATGATCTCGTTAACACTGGCCTGTCAACTGTCCCGAACGTCTTTCACGTTTGTGTACGTCCATGTTCTCACAATATTGCATTGTTAGAATTACCGGCCAACTGGTGATTGACACGTTTCATATCCTTGCCAACTTTTTTTACTCCCATTTGGCGCTTGCTGAGTGTTAATTTTAGGCCCTGTGGGTAAGGTTAGGGACAGGTGTGGTGGTATGAGGAGGTTTAAGGGTGGGTTAAGGCGTAAGGAAAGGGACAACAGCTTTAAGTTACATGCAGGAATTTTTAAATAAGTACAATGCAAAAACGTGTATTTACACAATAAGTATGGATGTATCCACCAGGGTAAATTCTAAAATACATTTATAATTTAACAATTGGCTCCTGTTTAATTCATTAGTGTGAATGGTGTTCTAATTAGAAATGTTTCTCTACACTAAGATCAATACAACTATTAGAACAATTTATTTTTGCCATGCAATGCCTCAAAATGTTTCAGATAATTATTTAAAAAATTGCATTCAAAATTTGAATGCTGTCTTTTATTGTGAATAAATATGTAGAATAAATAAAAACATTGCAGTAAAGGGTTTTTAACTGTAAATAAGTCCAGCATTACAATAAAGAAAATCAAATGAAAAAACAAAAAATCAGAATAAAAACTTAATTGCAACTATTTTGGTGCAAGACTTTGACTAACAATGATTACATTTACATGCACCCTCATAATGCAATTATAATAAAATGTAGGCAATATTGTAATTAAACTTCACCTCATGTAAACACAATAGATAGATCAAATTTATTCAATTAACCTCATTAACCTCAACATGTGGCGTATGCCGATTGAAATGGCCATAAACAGGCTTGTAAACACTTTAATGGCATCTGTTCCACTCTGACTACATCTATTTTGCATTTGACGTAAGTGGATTAAAACAGTGGCCAGTAACACAACGACTGAGTTATTTGTGCTATACATAGGGGAATGTGAATAATGCCGGTAAAAATAACCACAAATCTTAGTGAATAATCAGTTTCTAATTGGAAGATTTTGAACGGATGTTGAACAGATGCACAAAAGTCAAAATTATGTGTTGTTTGATTTATTTTTTTACCAGAAATATTTAATTTATGTGCAGTATTGTACATTGGGAAAAATGACAGTCCTTCTTACCTTGTCTAACCTTTAATATTTATTCCTGTGAAGAGTGTGTGTGTGTGTGTGTGTGTGTGTGTGTGTGTGTGTGTGTGTGTGTGTGTGTGTGTGTGTGTGTGTGTGTGTGTGTGTGTGTGTGTGTGTGTGTGTTATATGGATTCAATCTAAAATGTATGTATTTCTGCATTTCTCTTGATGAAGTTTTCCTTTTGTGAGGATAAAACTTACAGCGATATCATCTCTGAATAGATTTACCAAATACAGGTGTGTGTCTATGTGTGTGTATCTGTTTGTAGACAGTGTGATAGATTGTGTGTTCTATAAATTGTGAGGTTTTTTTTTAATTAGATTGTTTTACTGTGTTTGATTGTGTTGGTGTATTGAACGGTCCTGGATTGTGCTGGTGTGTATGTACTGCTGTTTTTGGGTTGTAGTGTGTGTGTGTGTGTGTGTGTGTGTGTGTTGAACAAAAGAGGTCAAATAGTCTGTTTTCGTATATGAAATGTTCTGTTGTGTGTGTGTGTGTGTGTGTGTGTTGAACAGAACGAGTCCCGAAACATCGAGATGCTTGCGGCTGCCTGTGCTGTCGGGGTCGGATGCTGCTTCGCTGCTCCTATTGGAGGTGAAAACTGTGGGGATTTGGGATCAAATATCCGAATGTGTCCCCAAAGAGAACAAAACCTTGTGTTAATGTACCCAGCATGTTTATGCAAAATTTAAGAAATTATTAATTGCCTTATTTTCAATGTTTCTCTAAACTAAGTTCAATACTGTCAAAACAATAAACAGCAATCAAAACAATTTAAAGGGGTTATGACAGATTATTTTTATTATTTCAATATTACTTATGTTAATTAAGTTGTTTGCACAAATTTTAAAAATAAATAAATATGAGGTCAAAACAAACTTCATTTTGACCATCTGTCTGTCTGATCTGTTAAGGCACGGCTCCTTTGGCTCAATTTTTAAGACAAATGTTGGAGGAAATTAAAGTATTCTGGAAAATGTTCTTAATGTACATTACATACTGGAAATTTCTTTTGAATTGCATTTTAACTGCATTTTAACTTAAAAATTTTGAGTATTTACTGGTAATTTGAAGGTATTTGTTTTTAGAAAATGTCTAAATTTAATCAAGACAATAACTCTATATATGTGTGTGTTTCAGGTGTATTATTCAGCATTGAAGTCACCTCCACGTTTTTCGCCGTACGAAACTACTGGCGTGGATTCTTTGCTGCCACGTTTAGTGCCTTTATCTTCAGAGTTCTGGCAGTGTGGAACAGAGATGAAGGTGTGTGTTTGTGTGTGTGTGTTTTAAAGTGCCCCTGTTATGCTATTTAAAAGATTGCTAGTTTTGTTTTGATTTCTCCTACAATAAGTTTACATGCATCCAAGGTCAAAAACACTTGAATTTTCTCATAATATCCATTTCAGCATCAGCTCTTTTCTCTCAGTGTCTGAAACGCTTCGTTTGAAGATTCAGTCTCTCTAAACCCCGCCTCTCTGAGAGCTGCTCTACTCTGATTGGTCAGAAAGCAAACGCTCATTATCATATCTGAATCTCAGCTCTTGACACACAGTGATATGAACAGTGACGATGGCGTGGGTTTTACCGTATCAATCTCACTGACGCTGTTCAGCCAATCAAGACCACAGGCTGGCATTATGCTAATTAGTCACACACCTACGTATCTTCAGCTGGAAGTGAGACTGAATTACTGACGACTCGTTTCAGGAAGTTCAGAATCACTTCATTCTTTTAGGAGACAAAAACTCCATTAATCTGCACTTTGACCTTTGCAGATCTTTTACATTCACATATGGCTCTATTACACACTACTGTACATGAAAGGTCATATCCCAAAAAGCATAACAGGGGCATTTTAATGTACTTGTACTGTATATTTTGAGTGTTAAAGTAATCATATCTCTCTCTCTCTCTCTCTCTCTCTCTCTCTCTCTCTCTCTCTCTCTCTCTCTCTCTCTCTCTCTCTCTCTCTCTCTCTCTCTCAGAGACGATCACGGCGCTCTTCAAAACTCGGTTCAGGCTGGACTTCCCCTTTGACCTCCAAGAGCTTCCAGCCTTTGCTGTGATCGGGTCAGTTCCGCCTCTTGTTTTGTTCTTCTTGTTTCTTTGCATTTGTTGTGTACCAACTCTTAACAATGCAAAAATCATTTTCTTAGTATATCTGCCCTTAAAAACAATAACAAATAAATTTTACCAGGCAAACTAAGTTAAACTTAGTTAATAAAAGTTAAACTTTTAAACTACAAATAAGAGGACATCATACTATAAGAATATCCTGTTCAGAAGGTTCAGAACTCAAAACTTCCTTGTTAGTCCAAAAACAGCTTTTTTTGCTCAGAAAACGACTCGTTTTGAATTTTGTCACATTATTACATCATAGTGTGACGAAAGACCGCCTCTACAGAATCAGAGCGACGCCCACTTCTACAGTACATCATTACCTCTTTAGCCCCGCCCACAGATTCACGCATGTCATAGTAAATACAAGAGCGTGCGACGCAAACACAGGATAAACCGTAGAGGATTACAAGACGTTTGCAGTGCAGAGTTGCAGAAACACACAGTGTTTGCATTGCCATCCTTGTGATCCTCACATTAAGAAAGTGTGATGAACTTTATTTTTAAAGACGCTCCAGTCAGATCACGTCACGGTTTGTTTGTTCGCTTCATTTTACTGCGGATTAATTTTTAGTGCAGCAGATTAGTAAAAAAATCGTTCACTTTGGTATAAAAGCATGAAATTTGGCACAGATACTCTCTAAGGGCCACTATTTTGGATAAAGGCATTGGCCACTCAAAAATTCAATATGATCCAAGCATAAAATTTGATACAAATACTCTCTAAAGGACATGTTAATGGAAAAATATGCTTGTCCCTCAAAAATTCAAGATGGCCGCCATTTTTAAAGATGGCCACCGTTCCTGTGAAATATGAATTATTTCAATTGTTCAAATGGTGATTCAAGCATAAAATTAGGCAGAAATACTCTTCAAGGAACACTCTTTTGGAAAAAGGTATTTGCCACTCAAAAATTCAGGATGGCGACCATTTTCAAGATGGCCACAATTTTTTATTCACATTTGCATTTGCACAGTTCTGTTTTCCTCAAAAACTAGGGTTGCGCGTAACTCACCCCGCACCGTTTATTACAGACCCCTGAGTGAAGTGTCAAATCGACCGGCTCATTGAAGAGAGGTGTGCTATGACTTTTCTAAGCGATCGGGTGTACGATGTTCACACAGCGGACGAAAAAGCGGCCAGAAAAGTCCCATTGACTTAACATTGGGGAATTCTAAAAAATTGAAATCCCACCTGCCGTTTTCACACACAGGTGTGAAGTGCACCTCGTACTGAAGGCACTCGTTATTAAAGATTTTAAGAACTATATAAAAACTCCATAGTAACCATCTTATAAACACTTAAATATTTTTGTGACCTAAATATACAGAAATGGTGGCCATCTTGAAAATAGCCGCCATCTTGAATTTTTGAGTGGCACCCATCTTTTTCCATGATAATGTTCCTTGAAGAATATTTGTACCAAATTTCATGATAGCATCACCATTTGAAAAAAAAATGTAAGGATTCAAGAAAAATGGCGGCCATCTTGAAAAATGGTTGCCATCTTGAATTTTTGAGGGACAAGTGCTGTTTTCCAAAAAAACATTCAGAAGAGAGTATTTTCACAAAATGTTATGCCTACATCACTGTTTGAACGATTGACATAATGAGAATTAGACAGAAATAGCGGCCATCTTGAAAAAATGGCCGCCATGTTGAATTTTTGGGTGGCCAACGCCTTTTTCCCAAAAAGTGACCCTTAGAGAGTATCTGTGCCAAATTTCATGCTTTTATACCAATTTGAACGATTCTCTTGAAATATGCCATTAATCTGCTGCACTATTTTAAACCAGACTGAAAATAAAAGATTTAATTGGATGTCTCTGTGATTGACTGTTTGGTGTCTTTCCTTAATTATTTGAAATGTCCTAGCATAGTATCTCTGTTTATTATGATGCCCAGTACCGAACTTAAATGCTTTCATTTATGTAAATATGTTTGGTAACACTTTACAATAAGGTTTAATTTGTTAACCTTGTTTCAGTAAGCAGTATTGAAGTAATTCTTCAAGTAAACAGTAATATTATAAAGCGTGGAGAAATGTCTCCTGCTGATTGTTCAAGCACATCTGTTTTAGACACTTTGTACCCAACAGATATTTCATGAAAGCACAATCTTCTAATGAACTGTATTATGAATCATGAGCATGTTTATGCCATTAATAATGAATATGGATGATGTCACTCATAATTCTCTCTCTCTCTCTGCAGAATTGCCAGTGGGTTTGGCGGTGCCTTATTTGTGTATTTGAACAGGCTAATTGTTCAGTTTATGCGAAAACAGAAAACTATTAACAAGTTCCTCATGAAGAAGTGAGTGTTCCCTGTGTTTCTACTTGTGTCTCTATAATTGTGAGGGCCGAATATCTGAAAATATACATCCTGGGATGCTTTTTAACTGATCGTGTAGTTAAACCTCTTACTGCCGTTATTTTCATACTAGTTATAAAATATCTGAAAAAATATATATATCTTGAAGTGCTCCTATTATGCTTTTTTGGATGTGAACTTGAGCTGTCTGTGACTGTAAAAGGTCTGCAAAGTTTCAAAGATCAAAGTGCGGATTAATGGAGTTTTTGTCTCTAAAAGAAAGTGATTCTGAACTGAAACGAGTCGTCAGTAATTCAGTCTCACTTCCTGTTGCATACCGATGTAAGAATGTAATTAATTAGCATAATGCCAACCTGTGGTTTTGATTGGCTGAACAGCGTCTCTTAGCTCCGCCCTCAAACACTGTAGTGTATCTGAGACTGGAAGAGTTTGGTTCGTGTTGTTCATGTGGAGAAGACGCTGTTTTCTGCTGACAAAGCAAATCCACTTTGATGAGATTGATACGGTAAAACCCACGCCATCGTCACTGTTCGTATCGCTGTGTGTCAAGAGCTGAGATTCAGATATGATCATGAGCGTTTGCTTTCTGACCAATCAGAGCAGAGCAGCTCTCAGAGAGGCGGGGCTTAGAGAGACTGAATCTTCAAACTAAGCGTTTCAGACACTGAGAGAAAAGAGCTGATGCTGAAATGGATATTATGAGAAAATTAAAGTGTTTTTGACCTTGGATACATGTAAACGTATTGTTTGAGACTCCATAGCATAATATGGGCACTTGTAAAAATCCCCAAAGCTTTCTGAAAGCAATCAAATTAGACTGCAGTTATTATATTACAATTATCTTAATTTCAGATCAGTGAAGGTGTATTAACAAATATAGGTCTATTCACAAGTATAATATCACGTGTGTGTGTGTGTGTGTGTGTGTGTGTGTTGTGTGCAGGCGTCTGTTGTATCCCGCGCTGGTCACGCTACTGATCTCAACACTCACTTTCCCGCCGGGCTTTGGGCAGTTCATGGCCGGACAGGTACACACACGCACACACACACTCATAGACACACACACACACACACACACACACACACACACACACACATACACACACACACTACACAACATGCGTTTGTTCCTCAGGCTGTTAAATCCATCCAGTTAATAATCTTAATGAGACAGTTGAGAGAAACATGAGGTGTTCATTAATCATTCTTAACGACACACACTCGATAAAATACAGAATAAGGCATCAACTCTCGCTCTTTATCACTCACACACACACTTATATAAAACAGAATTTGAATACAGAATGTGGCAATAAAATACACCATTAGCAGCGTATGACCGCACTCTCGAACAACACTTCACATAATCCATTTCTCAATCAGTTTTTCATCTTGTTTTATCGTACAATACCTGAACATCTCTGAAAAGGAAGTGGTTGCACTTTATAATAAGGTTTCATTTGTTAACATTGCGTTAACTAACATTGAACAATACATTCTTACAGCATTTATTAACCTTTAAAAAAAAATGTCATGTTCATTTTAGTTCACAGTGCATTAATGTTAACAGATACAACTTTTCATCTGAAGATTAACAGTAATGAAGATTAATAAGTGCTGTAGAAGTTGTGTTCATGTTAACTAATGTTATTGTGAAGTGTTACCAAGGAGTTTTACTTAAAAAACAGGGATTTTGTATTTTAACTCCTTTGACCTTACGTGTTTACTTTCCCACTGAAGCTAAGTTTCAATATATTAACACATTAGCATGTTCATGTTAGCATGTGAATATTTCTTCTTTTTAGTAAGTGTTTTATTTTTAAATGATTTAATTAATTATAAGTTTTTCATCAAACCACCCAGAACAGAACAGAACAGAACAGAACAGAACAGAATAGAATTGAATAGAATTGAATAGAATTTCTTCAATATTTTTTTTTTTTTTACTTGTATACCTCATTAGCAATTTTTTTTTTAAGCATAAAACTAACAGTAATATGGTGAGGTTTCTG
The DNA here is from genome assembly GCA_022829025.1 of Squalius cephalus. Classification (NCBI taxonomy): domain Eukaryota; kingdom Metazoa; phylum Chordata; class Actinopteri; order Cypriniformes; family Leuciscidae; genus Squalius; species Squalius cephalus. The sequence continues at coordinate 3,565,591 of CM040800.1, read as the reverse complement.
CTCAAGTTAAGGAAGTGAATACTGAAGCTCCTGTTAATAGCATGTCATTTACATCTTTACAGCTTACACAAAAGGACACCCTGGTTTCATTTTTTGACAATCGCACTTGGACAAAGCAAGGAATCACAGAAGACTTTAGTTATGACAGCCACTCGACCGCCTGGAAACATCCGCAGGCTAATGTGTTCGTGATCCTCGTCATCTTCATCGTTATGAAGGTAAAAATAATCACACACACACCTAAATATCTTTTGATTGTTTGGTTTAAAGGCAGTGTTTTTCATAAACACTTATACTGGTTGAAACTCAGTCCTGATTTATAAGTTGTTTGTGTTGATTATTGTTGTAATGTCCTGTGTTTTGAGGCCTGAGGTAATTTAACACTTTGCAGACTCTGCTCTGGCTGGGATTTGGAGGAGGCGTGGCTTCCTCTCCAGAACATTTATTGACACTCAAATAATACATGAGCTCATTAACATATGACCGCCCACATTTACATATCAACCACTATTCAGCATTGCACAGCTTCATCCGCCCTGAAGAATAATAGTGTGAAGTAAGTTAGCCAATCACAGCAGAGGTCATTTACATAGACCTTCTGTAGCTCCGCCCCTTTTCAGTGCCGCACTCGTTGTGTTCTGTCCTCCGGTTTGTATTTTCACAGCATGAAGGGAAGATCTTACGGATTTATGAATGAACCACTCGTTTTAAAATCTTCCTTCTAACATTTATGACATCCGCTTCAAACATTACAATGCTCATGACTTTCGTTAACTCTACAGTAAATCCACTTCACCAGCTAATTACTCTTAGACAGCGATGCCATAGAAGAACGAGAGTTCATAGACAAAATTCGAAAGATTGTTTCTCTGGCGGTTAAGGTCTAAAGAAGGGTTGCACACACACTGATTTGAGCAAAAGGAGATTTCAATACCCTCAAAAAACCAAACAAAAGCCGTTCTATCCTCCCAGCTGTAGAAGTCACAGGCTGAGGAAAACAAGAGTGTGTGTGTGTGTGTTTGAAGACTTGCATCGCTCGCTACCTGAGTGTGTCACCCTGGCAACCTCATCAGAAACCCAGTCGAAACCTGTCACGGCACAGGAAGTGATGTCGTCAGCGTTGCCATGGGGACGAGTGCCCTGTGTGTCCTTTAGCTGAACCGGAACCTTTGACTTAACCTGCGCGGTTTAATCTAGAACTACTTGGTGAAAGTTTGGGGCAGATTTGTCCCCAGAAAAGAGATACATCTGACAAAACCTCCCTTTGGAAGTACGATTTATGAGTAATCACTTTTCACTATATCACTTTTTTATTATTATTTTTTTTTTTTTTTCATTTCTGAAAATGCTAAGTTTTTCTATGGGTAGGTTTAAGCTTTGGGTTACACAGCAGTTATTAAAAAAACAATTAATTTAAAAAACTAAATGTCCTCACTTACATAGTAAAAGCTTCATTCGTCAAGGATGCATTAAATTGATCAAAAGTGACAGTAAAGACATTTATAATGTTAATTTTCAAATAAATGCTGTTCTTTTGAACTTTTTATTCATCAAAGAATCCTGGAAAAATAAAATGAATCACAGTTTCCACAGAAATATTAAGCAGCGCAACTGTTTACAACACTGATAATAATCATAAATGTTTCTTGATCATCAAATCCTCATATTAGACTGATTTCTGAAGGATCATGTGACACTGAAGACTGGAGTAATGATGCTGAAAATTCAGCTTTGATCACAGGAATAAATTACACTTTACTATATATTCACATAGAAAACAGTTAGTTATTTTATTCACATTTTGCTGTATTTTGATCAAATAAATGCAGTCTTGATGAGCAGAAGACTCATGCATTTTCTGTAAAGCTGCTTTGAACCGATGTGTATTGTGAAAAGCGCCATACAAATAAATGTGAATTGAAAGAGACTTCTTTCAAAAACATAAAAAAAGCATATACAGTATATGTATATGTGTGTATAGGAATGCCGGCAGGTGGAGAGACAGAGAAGAGCAGATTTCTGCGAGTCTGTCCATTTTTTAGTGCCAAGAGAGAGAAAGTGTCTGAGAGGAAGAAAGGAAAGAGAGAATATTATGCAATGATCTCTCTATCCACCCACAGCTTTCAAACACTCTCCAGCATAATTCACATAACACTTATATAACGTTCTCACCGAATCCCACCTCAACCTCCACCAGGATCTGTTCTGTTCTCGCAGGAAACATCGATTGTGCTCCGCGTGTGTGTGTGTGTGTTTGTTCTTGTGCTTGTTTTAGTGCGTGACTTTCTCTATTAATTAACTTCTGTTGTTCTGAATCAGCCAATTAGATTGATTTGCTAATTACTCACAGTTCATTTCAGGATTCACCTCACATTCAGTACCAAGTGACATGTGGGGGTGTGTGTTTTACCTTTCTTTATCTATACGTGCGTGTGTGTTCCTGTGTCTAATTAACAAATAAACTGAAGTTCTATTTCCAGATTGGAGCAAAAGTTCAGACTTGTTGGGTGTGTTTGTGCGTTGGCATTTTGCTTGATATAATGAATTTATCTGTCTCAAATACACCTTTATTAAAATGAAAGGTGACTTTGGATTTTCTTGTGTTGTTCACTAATGAGATCACACACACAATGCACACTTTTATCGTTTTATTCTGTTTGCTTCTTTTGCGAAGAACTTTTGTCAAACTTCTGATTCAAAGCAATGAGGACTGCCTGAAACTATCATTATAAGACTCTCAAGACTCTCTTGACAGAACTGCCACTTGTTCAGTCTGGCCAATGCTTGCGTCATCATGAAAGTTTGTCATTTGCACGTGTTTTTAAGTATTTTCAATTTAAACATTCAAGTGATTTTTAACCATTCAGATTCAATCGTAAGAAGACACGAATGAGAGCTCAATTCAGCTGTGTGAGACTCGGCTCTCTGTGAGTGTGCGCACAGAAAAGTGTGTGTGTCTTTCACAAATCTTCTGCTTGAACCAAAAAATACACACAACAAAAGTATGTCAAAATGCCCTCCTTGGCGAGTATTCACGTAAACACTGTCGGTTATGTCTTAACTGAACATAAACAGTTGACAAAGAAAATGCATGTGTATCAGTATATTGGATCTGTGCATTCTCTCTTAAAGTGACAACAGCCTAATATTCCTGCTGCCATTTGTGCAATTATTGTTAATTAAACGACAAAAGACAAAGAGAAAATCACTCACTGATCTTGACTGAACAACTTTTGTAGTTTTACCTAGGATTAATCTATATTTAATTCATACAGAATACTATGCAGTGTTATTTTACGTTTGATTATTTAATTTCTCTACCTGAATACTGTTAGACAGACTTATCTGAAAATCTTAAAGCACTGTTTATTTCATTTGTATCTTTGTTCTGTTGTAATTATTTTAGCTGTTGCTTGTTGTTTTTTTATTTGTTCTTATTTTGTTACTGAAGACTCGCTGGTCTTCAATAATGATTGAACTTTACATTAGTTAGGCTAGTAGTTTTTGCTGTGGAAGCGAAATTGGAATCAATCAAGAATTGTGAAATTTCTGAAATTTTGGTGGCTTATTTATTGGGAATATCATGTTACATGGGTCAAAACAACAACAAAATGTATTTATTTAAATATTTTTGGGTTGGAGCTTGTGAAAACTTTGGCAGGGCAAGTAAACCACTGGCCCAGAAAAATATCCTTAGCATTGAGCCCTGTGTTTGCTTGTTTTTTTGTTAATTATAATTTATAATTTCTAAAAATTATACTTTAGTTTTAATATTTCTCTTCTTGTAATGTGCTGATCTTTGAGTCGATTGTGGATGAAATTGTCAGAAAGTACTGGTCGTGAAACTGCGTTCATGATTCTTTTTTACATTTACATCTGACGTTTATTACATTTTCTATTTTCAACTGTTGAGGAAATCATACAGTCTATGCATAAACTGTCATGCAGATGACAGACTTTTGCGTAAGTATGTGACGCACACAGGCGCATGTGTGAACATCACACCCCGTTTGTCATATTTCAGGCTATTGTGTGTGGAGAGACAGGCGGCTGAAAGTTCACAATCCAAATTCTCACTTTTGAATCTATAAAATAGCTTTTTTTCTTTTCTTGTTGCTATGAGCTGTTTTCAGTTTTAATTTCATACGTGTGTCGCTGCTATTGCTCTGTAATAACCAGCAATGTAATTTTTAACACTACACTACATGTTGGAGAAAAAAAAGTAGCTTGTTAATGGAAAAAACAGAATTACTGTCATGCTACTGAAAAATGAATTCTACTGAGATAATAGCTTTACCACTTTAGTTAGTTAATCCCTCAACACTGATGATATTATTGGCTAATATTCTCCTCTCTCCTTGGTTACATCAGCAGAAACATTGTATTGGATTTTTGTGAAATATAAAAAAAAGAGAGTTTGTCTGTGTTTAAATGAGTGTTACTGTCGTTTCTCGTGCAGTTCTGGATGTCTGCTTTAGCCACAACTCTTCCTGTACCTTGTGGAGCCTTCATGCCTGTTTTTGTCATTGGTAAGTGTGCGTTTGGGTTTTTCCTTTAAAATGTTGCTTTTTAAGGCAAGATACCTTAGGTGAATAGGGTAAAAACTTAACTATTAGATCTCTCCATAGTTGATTAATCACAGTAGATTAAGACAGTTGTGTTAACTTACAAGTTTTAATGTTAGGTTTAAATTTACAAACAAAAGCAATATCGAATTAAATTTATATGATAAATAATTAGCATGTTTCCTATGATTGTTTATATAATCGCACTAATTTGCATATGTTTCCAGAACATAAATCTTAACGTTGGATAAAGTCACAATCAAAACCCTTTTTTATTTTATTTTGATGACCTATTAGAGTTAAAGGTTTTCACTGAGGGGATTTTGGATTTCTCCTTTTATCAATCAGAAAATACTGTAAACTGATAGAAAAAAACGTTTTCACCATGTTTTAGGAATAAAATGCTAAAAATATATCAGGCGAATAATATATGAACAAACCCCTCAGTAATAACCTTCAGAATATAGATGGGAATAAAACTGTAAGTTTTGGTGTATATAAGTGCTGCGGAAGTGGAGGAAAAACTCACCAACTTTAAAGATGTGTAGTGTAATTGAAACCTACCGATGCAAATAGATAAAGTTAACACTTAAATGTGTATTTTGTCTGAAAGAAGATATGTAATGGAAGCAAAACAGCAATATCTCAAAATTGAACAGAGCATGAAACAAAACTATTGTATCTTGCCTTAAAATATTACATTTTCAAAATATTGTATGTGATATATTTAATCAAAAACATTAAAATGTGACCCGTGAATGTCAAGTCACATTTATTTATATAGCGCATTTATTACAAGCAGCTTTACAGAGATAACAGGAGAATAATGCAACAAAGTTTGTTTCTAGAAGAAAATAGCATCATAGTCCAGCTTAAGTAAGTTCAGTGATGTTTCATTTTGTTGTAAAAAGAAAAGTTATTAATTTAGTTCATTTATATATATAGCCACTCTGGAGTAAACCGTGATGTCATCATCCAGCTTCAATTCTCATATAATGGCGTCAGTGCAGTGCAGACAGATCAATAATATTGTTGAATATTAAATTAAATGTGAATGTGTGTGTGTGTGTGTGTGTGTGTGTGTGTGTGTGTGTGTGTGTGTGTGTGTTTCAGGTGCTGCGTTTGGCCGTTTGGTGGGTGAAAGTATGGCCGCTTGGTTTCCAGAGGGAATTAATACAGATGGAATCATCTATCCCATAGTGCCTGGAGGATACGCTGTTGTGGGTGAGGAACAAACTCATGCTCATACATGTGACATCTTCACACACACACCTTCATCACAGCTAATTACCTTTCATGGAAATTGCCTCAGTGTTGCCATAGTGATTTTAAGAGGCAATGATTTAGTTTCGTTGTGTTGTGTTTAGTGGATTGTTGGTTTTCATTGTTAGTAAGTCTTTGATTAGTAGCCACTAGATTTAATTATGAAATAACAATAACCCCTCTTGAATAATTATTATTTTAATTATAGTTTAACAGACAATATAGAGAAGGGTTTAGAGAGTGCATGATTATGACACAAACAATTGCCCTTTAATAGAATATTTTTGCTTAATAAATTGGTAACACTTTACAGTAAGGTTTAATTTATTAACATTAGTTAACATGAACTGACAATGACCAATACTTCTATTGCATTTATTAATTTTAGTTAATGTTATTCTCAACATTTACTAATAGATTATTACAACATAACATTAGTTAGCTGACATGAACAAACAATGAACAATTATATTTTGTACTAATTAACATGAACAAAGATGAATAAATGCTGTAAATGTTCATGTTAGCTAATGTTTTAACTAATGTTAACAAATGAGACCTTTTTGTAAAATGTAACCAATAAATTTAGGATAATTTTGACCTATTATTTATTTAGATTTAATGCACAATCTAAGTATCTTACCAGATTTACATTTTACTGCAAGTTGTATCATGTATATAACTGTATGTGACAGATAAAAGTCTTGAATCTTGAAAATCAGAATCAGAAAAATTAAGGTATAACTAGAAGTGTTGATATCATTTTCATTCATATTTACAGTTTGTTTATAAGTCTACATTAGTGTTGCACACGTGTGTCTGTTGAATTTCTTTGAATTGAACTCAGTATATTCCTGCTCTTGTCAATTCATGAGTTTGAGTATGTTGAATTGGTCCAATAATGTATTTAATTTGTTTTGTTAAAACTCTCTCTCTTGTTGACATAGTGGAGTTTTTATCATGGGGATTGTGGATATCTCTTTTTATCACTCTATAAATCAGAAAATACTGTAGCCAGAAAAAAACAGCCAGAAAAAAATATTTTCCCCATGTTTTAGGAACAAAATGTAAAAAAAAATCTAATGAATGTTAAATAAACAAACCCGTCAGTAAAAACCTTCAGAACATAGATGGGAGTAAAACTGTAAATGTTGGTGTATATAAGTGTTGCTGAAGTGGAGGAAAAACTCAAAGCCTTGAAAGATGTGACCCTGGACCACTAAACCAGTCACATGGGTCAATTTGTTGAAATTGAGATTTCATACAGCATCTGAAAGCTGAATAAATAAGCTTTCCATTGACGTATGGTTTGTTATATATTTGGTCGAGATACAACTATTGTAAATCTGGAATCTGAGGGTGCAAAAAAAATGGAAACATTGAGAAAATCTCCTTTAAAGTTGTTAATTTATGTTGGCGATTGTGCTGCATTCACTCACACAAATACATGTTTTATACATTTACGGTAGGAAATTTACTAAATATCTTCATGGAGCATGATCTTTACTTAATATCCTCATGATTTTTGCCATAAAAGAAAAATCGATAATTTTGACCCATACAATGTATTGTTGGCTATTGTTGTCTATGTGATCCAGAGTCACATATGTATTGTAACTGAAATCTGCAGATGCAAATAGATAAAGTGCAATAAAATAAACACTTAAAAGTGTTTTGGATGTTTTCTTTTACATTAGCCTGAAATACATATTATTGAAGCAAAATAAACCATAACTGACTAGTGTATAAAAAAAACATTGGTTTTGCCTATAGTGGCTTGTGTTTAAAACTCTCTCCCTCTCTCTCTCTCTCTCTCTGTTTAGGAGCGGCGGCGTTATCCGGAGCGGTCACACACACCGTTTCCACAGCCGTGATCGTGTTTGAGTTGACGGGTCAGATAAGTCACATTCTGCCCATCATGATCGCTGTGATTCTCGCCAACGCCGTCGCTCAGAGTCTTCAGCCGTCCATCTACGACTCTATTATCCGCATCAAGAAGCTGCCGTACCTGCCCGAGCTCGGCTGGGGCCACCACGAGTGAGTTCTGGCTCTTCACACACATTCTGCAAACATACTGCTTCCTCAACACAGTGTTTTGAAGGATTCAGTAACTATCACAGAATATAGACGTAGAAAAACACTCTTATATCTCAGTCAATCACAGTTACATCAAGTCATTCCCCTGATTTGTGACTACGTTTACATTTTTAAAACATTCAACAATTTCAAAATGTATCTTTAAGTCTGGCTGTGTAAGGGTTATTATAGTTAAATTCAACTAAAACCGTAACAAAACATTTTCGTCAAAACTTAAACTTATTTTATTTTAGCAACATTTCTCATTTTCATTTCGTTTTAACTTGATGTGCTAAACCAACTAAAACTAAATCTGAAATAAACATTTATAAAAACTATATGAACATTATTACAAAACCATGCAACAAAATTAAAACTGAGTAAAATGAAAAAGGAAAATGTTTTTAAATTTTTTTTTTTTAAACTATAATAGTATCTCAATGATGCTAAAAAAAACACTGGGTTGTGTGTAATTATATTGTAAGGAAAGTTTCTTTAAATACAGTTCTTATTTTTATCACTGTAAAAAAAAAAAATTCTTACTCAGTATCTTTGTCTTGTTTTCCAGTACAAATATAAAAAAAATTCTACATTTTCTGAGCCCATTTTAAGCAAAAACTCACTTAATTTTGATACCTTTACTTGATAACCAAAAGATATTAAGTCATGCTTTCTGAAATTATAAGATTTATAATTATAAGAATGTTTAGATATTTGTACTGGAAAACAAGACAAAAGTAACAAAAGTAAGAAAATAATGTTTTGCAGTGTCATCATAAATCCAAATCTGCATTTCTTAAAAACTCACAGAAAGTTCCTGAAGGAACTTGTGGCGTAAATGTTGATTCACTTCCAGGTTTCAGAACTAATAACTCAACCATTGTAATGACTAAATAAATGAAATAAGTGGCAAATGCTTTTTTAATGCAATTAAAATATTAAATTATTATTTTCTTTTAACTACATTAACAAATTTACTTTAAATCTTTGTTTGTTAATGTTTTTTTAAGTGATTTACATTTTTTCTTTGGCATTAATGCACTTTTTTCCTTCATTTAATTGAGTGGCACTCACAGTCCTCAAGACACAGAGATGGTGTTTCCTCTTAATTAGTGTAAATGGACAATCTGTGTGCAAACAGGGTCTAAAGTTACACAACACACACACTGTCCCGTGCAACACATCAGACTAATGGCAAACTGTGCAATACACACACAAATCTTAGTTTCTGAGGGTTTTCAGATGTTCACACACACACACACACACACACACACACACACACACACACACACACACACACACACACACACACACACACACACACACACACACACACAGGTCTTTTGCTCTGAATGATTGTGTTTCTGCCCTGGTGTCAAACTCATCTACTGCATCTCAGAGACGAATTTATACCTGTCAAGAGAACAATTACATAACTCTGTGTGTGTGTGTGTGTGTGTGTGTGTGTGTGTGTGTGTGTGTGTGTGTGTGTGTGTGTGTGTGTGTGTGTGTGTGTGTGTGTGTGTGTGTGTGTGTGTGTGAGTGAGAGAGAGAGAGGGGGGGAATCTAGATTTTTTGCTGAGTTAGAATCTGCAGAAAACTCACTTCTCAGCAGGACACACACACACACACACACACACTCATTGACATTCACTGCTCTGTATCTCGTCCTCTCTCTGTCATTTAACTTTCCTTTCAGCGTGTTTTATTGGCTCGTCTGTTTTACACACAATGCTGCCAAAAATGTCAATCAATACAGGAACAAAATATGTCTTGTGTGCCAACAAAAAACTATTCAGTTCAAGTTTGAAACAATACATATTGTTTATAAGCAGCCTTACAGAAAATGCTTGTTTCAGTGTTACAATTTACAAAGTATTCTGTTATCAGATGACCGTATCAAAGTAATGTGCGTATGACAGTCATACACAGCTATAATATATTGCGTTATGTGGTTCATATCAACACAATGAACGTGTTAGGCAGCCATTACAACTTGTGCTTGTAGTGATAACAATATAAGGATAATGTGTGAGAAGTTTTGCCCGTTGATCCAAAGTTGCCATTATCTGAAGTCTTTGCAGTTGTCGCCATCGCCTGAAATCTTCACAAAAGCAAAATGATCAATTTGGCATTTATGCATATTAAATATATTTGTGCATTTTCTGAAGTAAATGTGAGTGGTGTTTGTGGTTCTCTGGATGGTTTGTCTCTCTAGATGGCACCTTTTCCAGAACAAAATGTTTATTTTGTAGTAATTGATAAATATTTATATCCTATTGATAAAATATAATATTTGTGTGATTATGTTTCATACAAAAACGTTGGTAACAAACTGGGATATTGTTTGTGACTAAATCTAAAACTATAAATAAAAAAAATAAAAAAAATTGTTGCATGAAATTAAAGAAACATTAACTGAAATAAAATAAAATAAAATATAAAACAACAAACTTATTTTATTTGAGCTAATTGCCGAAAGCAAAACATTTCTCATTTTAATTTAGTTAACTTCATGTACTAAAATAACTCAAACTGAAACAGAAATCAATTAAAACTATATATAGACAATATAAAAATAAAAAAAGAGAGAAAACACAGCAAAATTACTAAAACTTGCACTAAAATTAAATGATAAAAATAAGAACTAGTTCAACATGTTGATAAAAACTGTAATTGGATCTCAATGAAAATAACACACTAGCAAGGTTGAATGCTTAAGTCTGGATGATAGTATACTTTGTAAACTGTGAAAATAAAATGTGGTTAGTTTAAAATAATATGAATTATTATAATCACAACAGACTTTTGATGTGCTTGAAAGAAGCCAGTTCTCGTCTTGTTTTAATGTTGTGCCTGTTCATTAACTCTAAGTCTGAGCAATAGTAGTAGTGCTGCTTGCCTTAACAAACATGCTAATAATGAATCAAACGAGCGTATAGAAACACACTCTTTAATGGCGCTGGCTGTAATGGGGATTATGAATTCTGCTGCAGTAAATGCATAACTGTGGGAAATCTCTTCTGCAGGAAGTATAATATTCGTGTGGAGGACATCATGGTCAGGAATGTTCGCTATATCACACTGAACTGCACATACAGAGACCTTCACGACGTCCTCACGACAGGACACCTCAAAACACTGGCGCTGGTGGAGTCTGCAGGTACAGCACATGCGCATGGGGTGGGAGTAATCAAATGAGAATATTTTTTATTTATTTATATATTTTATATATATATATAATATATTACATTTGAACAAAGTTTAACCAAATGTAGTTTTAGAGTTTTTAGCAAAAATAAATAGTAAAACCTGATATAGTTTTACCATAAATCTTTCTCTTCATCAAAATAGCCACAGAAGCTGGCATGATGTTAAAAATAATCTCATTTAACTAATTTAACACAATAATGACTTTAAATTATTTAATTTTTTTGGGTTATGGGGGGGGGGGGGGATTTGCAGTTAATTAGATAACAAATTTGAATCGCTTGACAGTCCTAATTTAAATATATTTTAATTTTTTTTTCAAATCTTTTTTATTGTTTTTTTATTATTAATTTTGTATTTTTTGACTACCGTTCAAAAGTTTGTCAAATGTAAAAAAATTTGTAAGAAGCTTCTTCTGCTCACCAAGGCTGCATTTATTTGATCAAAAATACAGTAAAATTTTAAATGAATACAGAATTACATTTTAAAACAACTGTTTTCTGTTGTGAATTATGTTAAAGTGTAATTTATTCCTGTGATCAAAGCTGAATTTTCAGCATCATTACTCCAGTCTTCAGTGTCACATGATCCTTCAGAAATCAGTCTAATATGATGATTTGATGCTCAAGAAACATTTATGACTATAATCAATGTTGAAAACAGTTGGAAAGTTCTCAGGATTCTTTGATGAATAGAAAGTTCTAAAAGAACAGCATTTATTTGAAATAGAATATTTTGAAACATTCTAAAACTGTCACTTTTGCTCTCGTCTCTCTCTCTCTCTCTCTCTCTCTCTCTCTCTCTCTCTCTCTCTCTCTCTCTCTCTCTCTCAGAGTCCATGATCCTGCTGGGCTCTATTGAGCGCGCTCAGTTACAGGCGCTCCTGAACGAGCATCTGGGTCGTCCTCGGCGTCTGGAGTTCATACGAGACCGAGTCGACGCCGAGAGAAAGCGTGTGTCTGTGGCCAGCACTCCCAGCAGCGAGGAGGGGGGTCAAAAGGTCAACCACGAGGTTCGCTTCCAGGTCAGAGTGCACTCAGTTATCTGACTCTCACATCAGAATGACCTTTTCTACAGCGTTTCAGATTTGTTGAGGCATGATCTTGAATGTGTGTGTGTGTGTGTGTAAATTGTAGATCTCCACAGAAGAGTCGTCGTTTATACCCGTTCGTCCGATCTCCCCGAAACCTCTTAAACCTGCGCTGAAGAGGACGCCTGTGGCCGAGAAGAACATCGAGATCCCCACAAGTAATATCACACACACAGTTAGACCTCCAGTTGATTTCTATAGTGCTTTTCACACTGCATATTGTTTTCCTCCTATTTTGATGGTTTAAAGGGATAGTTCACCCAAAAATGAAAATTAGCCCATGATTTACTCTCCCTCAAGTCATCCTAGGTGTATATGAGTTTCTTCTCTCAGACGAACACAATCTGAGATATATAAAAAAATGTCCTGGCTCTTCCAAGCTTTATAATGGCAGTGAATGGGCGTTTCTGTTTTGAAGTCCATAAAAGTGCATCTATCCATCATAAAAGTGCATCCATCCATCATAAAAGTGCATCTGTCCATCATAAAAGTGCATCTATCCATCATAAAAGTGCATATATCCATCATAAAAGTGCATCTATCCACCATAAAAGTGCATCTATTCATCATAAAAGTGCATCTATCCATCATAAAAGTGCATCTATTCATCATAAAAGTGCGTCTGTCCATCATAAAAGTGCATCTATTCATCATAAAAGTGCGTCTGTCCATCATAAAAGTGCATCTATTCATCATAAAAGTGCGTCTGTCCATCATAAAAGTGCATCTATCCATCATAAAAGTGCATATATCCATCATAAAAGTGCATCTATCCATCATAAAAGTGCATCTATCCATCATAAAAGTGCATCTATTCATCATAAAAGTGCATCTATTCATCATAAAAGTGCATCTATCCATCATAAAAGTGCATCTATTCATCATAAAAGT
>CM040800.1:3519996-3547496 GCA_022829025.1 Squalius cephalus | reverse complement strand
TGTAGCCGATATAACTGTATTTTCCTTTTCGAAGTGATTCCAGTCATATTTCAAGCTATTTAAAACCAGAACAGTGCGCATCTGAAGTGTCTCCATTTCCAATCCATTATTTATCGGCTTTAAGATATCGGCCAAATTTACTTATCGGGCCGATAACGATAATCTTAAAAATGAACATATATCGGCCGATAACGATATGGTGGCCGATATATCGTGCATCCCTAGTTAAAATGAACTAATAATAAAAAAATAGTTATACTGCATTTATTAAGTTTAATTAATGTTAATTTTAACAGTTAATAATACATTATTAAAATCAAAAATTATAATCTGTTAATATTAACTAATGGACCTGAACTACCATGAACTAACAGTAAACGGCTGCATTTTTTCAACTAACATTAACAAAGATCAGTAGAAACTGTAAAATGTGCTGCTTATTGTAAGTTGTGTGTGGAGTGATGTTGATTTATTATGCAGTTGTTGAGTGAATGACACACACACGTCTTCTGTAAAACAAATACATTTCTGGAAGCTCAACTAGTATGTCAGTGGTGATGTCAGACATGTTGCTATGGAAATACTCTTGCGTACGGAACGTATCCTAACGGCTTCATAATGATAAACCTGAACCTTCTGTGACGGCAATGGAAATCTGTGTTATTATACGGTTCTTGCTGATTTTACTGTCAAAAATAACTGAATTATGTGTGTTCTAGTTGTTTTGTGCACGATTTTCAAACACATCTACAGGCCACAAACCCTCACGATAGACTTCCACATCATATAATCACAGTCTCCTTCTCAGGTAGTCGTGCTGGTGTGTGTGTGTGTGTGTGTGTGTGTGTGTGTGTGAGAGAGCGAGAGAATGATCTCGACCCGCAGGCCTTGGCTCTGATCATTAGATTAGGCTCACATTTCTACAAAAAACAGCGCTAATGGATGGATGTTTTATTAATGCGTAGAGTGTCCTGCAAAAGATTTATTCGCCAATATGCGTGTGTGTGTAATGTAATGTAGTTCTTTTCTGTGGAAAAGTGCGAGTGCAGGATGAGCTCATCGATTAGCTGTAGTGTCCTGAGATGAAGAGGAACTGGAATCTGTCGACGCTCAGAGCGATTGATCAGATGTGTGTGTGTGTGTGTGTGTGTGTGTGTGTGTGTTTCCAGTGACACAACACATTAGCATTACAATTCCTCAAAACGCAACCATATGTTAAACTCTAAATGCATTGAAAAAGTTTTACTCAAAAATGTGCTAGTAATTTTCACAATTTATAGAAAAAAACACTATAAAAATATACAGATTGATTCAAATCATTGTTTTTGAAGCCTGTAAGTTTCTGGATGGAGAGGGTTTTTAGATTTAGACATATGTGTTTCTTACATAATGTCACTGCAGTTTATCTGAGTGAGTGTGAGAGAGAGAGAGAGAGAGTGAGTGAGTGAGTGAGTGAGTGTGTGAGAGTGTGTGAGTGAGAGAGTGAGAGAGAGAGAGAGTGAGTGAGTGAGTGAGTGAGTGAGTGAGTGAGTGAGTGAGTGAGTGAGTGAGTGAGTGAGTGAGTGAGTGAGTGAGTGAGTGAGTGAGTGAGTGAGTGAGTGAGTGAGTGAGTGAGTGTGTGTGAGTGAGTGAGTTGTGTGAGTGAGTGAGTGAGTGAGTGAGCGAGTGAGCGAGTGAGTGAGTGAGTTAGTTGTGTGAGTGTGTGAGTGAGTGAGTGAGTGAGTGAGTGAGTGAGTGAGTGAGTGAGTGAGTGAGTGAGTGAGTGAGTGAGTGAGTGAGTGAGTGAGTGAGTGAGTGAGTGAGTGAGTGAGTGAGTGAGTGAGTGAGTGAGTGAGTTAGTTGTGTGAGTGTGTGAGTGAGTGAGTTGTGTGTGTTCTTATTTGAATCTAGTGTTCTGCATGTTTCTGTGATGGATTGGTTTAGGCCATCTAAAACATCAGTAACCTGATATAAAGTCAATGGAAGACTATGCAATGTCCTCAGTAATACAGTGAAACAAATGTGTGTGTGTGTGTGTGTGTGTGTGTGTTTCTCTTCAGGAGGATCCAGACGCAGACGATGACATGACTCTTGGAGAGGTGAGGACATTTCAACACACAGACCATTGAAAACCTAAAGTCACGTTTACATGCACCCGAACAATCCATCAGTAACTGGTTTGACGGCTCAATCTGACTGACAAGCCTTCATGTAAACGCCTCAGATCAGATTGGACAGGTTGTAGATCTGAAATACTGACTAAACTAAGCATGTAAACGCGTGAATCTTCTCAATCGGACTCAATACTCAATGTAAACATGAAGTGCAGTATGTTTACCCTTTTAGAAGATCTCTGTGTATACGTTTTACGACTTGTGAACGTGAGAATGTTTATGAACTGGTCAACGGAGGAGACTAAATAACTACTACATATTGACTTAAAAAAAGCTCTTCTGACATATTTGCCAGCTTACGTTTTAGATATGTCAATGAATGAATGTTAATGAAATAAAGTCATCAAGGACAAAACAACAATTATTCTCACAGTAACTCGCTAAAGTGACGCTTTCATTATCGCTTTCTTCAGTTCTTAACGCAGCGACTTTTGCTTGAAATGCATGTAATGCACATTTAAACGAATGTGTGAATCCGATTGTAAAGTTTGAGTTTGAGGGATAAACAGAACTGAAATCGGATTGGATTCATTCAGATTGACGAAAATAAGTGCATGTAAATATACAGAATCTGTAGATTCAGTTTTCATGAAGTGTATGATAATTATGATACCTTTATGAACTTTCACATTTTCACAATTTCAGAAGAGCAAGTTGTCAGAAATCTTTGCATTTCCATTTAATCTAACAGAAAAAAAGAAATCCACAACTAGTTAACCGATAACTAGTGTTAATTATTTTTTGTTAATTTATTATTTTTTGCAAAATTTCTCAATATAAATAACGAGAAAAATTCAAATAGTGCAAAGCAACAACAAATTAAGAAGAGAATACGGTGTTATTGACAGAAATATGGTAACACTTTACAATATGGCTTTATTTGTTAACATTAGTTAACGTGAACTACCAATCAGCACAACTTCTACAGAATTTATTAATCTTAGTTAATGTTTATCAGCATTCACTGATACTTTTTTAAGATCAAAAGTTGTATGTTAACATTAGTTGAGCTAACATAAACATGAACGTAACAAGGTTAAAGGAGAACTCCGGTCAATTTTAACATTGAGCTCATTTTTTTGTACATTTGGAGTGCTGTCAATACAGAGAACAACGACAAAAATCGGTGTTGCCTACACCGAGTTATTCTATTTTTAAAATTTGCACCCTGTTGACTTCAATGGGGCAAGTACTAAACCTGCTTTTAGCCTCTTAACATCCTTGATGTGTCATTACAAGTGCACAGAAAATGTGAGTGATTCCTTCTGAGTGAATACGAGTGAGTCTGACTGCAGTAGATGTGAAAGATATGTATAAAAATGATGTTATTTAAGCCAGCGCAAATACCTTTGTTTACATCCTGTTTTTCGGTTGAAGTCCAAAGTAGTCGATTGCCGAGTTCACGCGCGTGATCATAGGTATTAAACCTATGTGTGTGAACTCTGCAATCGACTACTTTGGACTTCAACCGAAAAACAGGATGTAAACAAAGGTATTTGCGCTGGCTTAAATAACATCATTTTTATACATATCTTTCACATCTACTGCAGTCAGACTCACCCGTGTTCACTCTGAAGGAATCACTCACATTTTCTGTGCACTTGTAATGACACATCAAGGATGTTAAGAGGCTAAAAGCAGGTTTAGTACTTGCCCCATTGAAGTCAACAGGGTGCAAATTTTAAAAATAGATTAACTCGGTGTAGGCAACACCGATTTTTGTCGTTGTTCTCTGTACTGACAGCACTCCAAATGTACAAAAAAATGAGCTCAATGTTAAAATTGACCGGAGTTCTCCTTTAAGAAATGCTGTAAAATATATTGTTCATTCTTTGTCAATGCATTAATTAATGTTTAAAAATGAAGATTAAGGCTTAAAGTGATACCAGAAATATAAAATGGAAAATGCAAAAAATAAAAGTACGAGTAAAATCAGTGTGTTTCTGAATGCAGATTGAGGAGTGGGAGGAGCAACAGCTTGACGAGCAGGTGAACTTCAACAACTGCAAGATTGACCCCGCCCCCTTCCAGCTGGTGGAACGCACTTCACTGCACAAGGTGTGTGTGTGTGCGTGTGCGTGTGTGTGCGCGTGTGTGTGTGTGTGTGTGTGCGTGTGTGTGCGTGTGTGTGTGTGTGAGCGAGCAAATGAGTGTGTGTGTGTGTGTGTGTGTGTGTGTGTGTGTGTGTGTGTGTACACGTTCAGGATCTATATAAATATAAGATGACGTTTTTAATAAAGTGTTTTGCTCACACACACACACACATGCTGACACTGGATTAATCGTCTGCTTTTGCAAACTCACTTGTGGCAAGAGCAGAGAAGTGTTTATTAAGACTCGCTCTGCAGTGGTCCACACACACACACACACACACACACACACACACACACACACACACACACACACACAGATGCATCATTCTCTCCTGCCGGCAGCGGTAAATGTACTTAATGTCGTCCATTCATTCTCAGATACACCTACACCTATTTCCACACTTGCATGCACACTCTCCTTTATCTCTCTCCATTTACCCACACACACACACACACACACTTACTGTAGAGATTTATTTTATATTATATTATACCCAAAGTGGCATGTACCATGCTTCATATTTGAATTCTCATGTGAACATCACCTTTTATAGCCAACTTCCGGCGGAGCGTCATGGAGACGCAAACAAATCCTAGATGACTGACAGGATCTGAAGCCAATCAGAATCTGATGAAAAACTCAGATCATGAATACACAAACATGATTGACCGTAACACATATGAAACACAAAATATGTGAATTCACTGGATAACTTACTAAATTTGTGGTCAGAATTTAGTTTTTAAGTTTAGTAAGTTTTCTTGTAAATTTACTAAGTTATCCACTTGAAATGTTACCCAATTTGTCATGTGCCATGCTCACAAAACATGTAAACTCAAATATGAAACATAATTGAGTTTACATGTTTTGTGTTTTGTGTGCATGACACTGGAAAACGTACTAAATTGAAAACTTAATTCTGTGGTCGGAATTCTGACCACAAATTTAGTAAGTTTTCCAGTAAACTTTAGTTTTGTGTGCATTAGTTTTATGTTTTGTGTGCATTTTGTCGCTTCACATCTGAGTTTACATATTTTGTGTGCATAGTGCATGACACTTATAACTGAGTAACATTTCAAGCGGAAAACTTACTAAATATGTGGTCAGAATTTAGTTTTAAGTTTTGTAAGTTTTCCAGTAAGTCCACGTTTTTTTGTGCTTTTTGTTGCTTCATATTTGAATTCTTATGTTTTGTGTGCATGGTGCATGACACTTTGAGTAACATTTCAAGAGGAAAACTTACTAAATTTAAAACTTAATTCGGTGGTCAGAATTTAGTACGTTTTCCAGGAAATTTAATGTTTTCCAAACATTACTATTTCCTATAGGAACTATTTCCTTGCAATGTTACCCAAAGTGTCATGCACCAAAATGTAATTTTTCATGAAAACACTAGCATGTATGTACATATATAAATGATATACTGAAGTTTTTGTTCTTAATTTCACATGCAAATTAGCTATGCATTGCAAAAATCTGTAGAAAAAAGTTGTAGCAAACCTTTTTATTTCAAATTAATTTGTTGCCAGGTAACATACTTCTTAGTCTGTCCAGTCACATGACCTAATTTATGTTCATTTACATTAACATTTATTCACTTTCATGTAAGCTTTTATCTGAAGCTGTTTATTACAGTGCCAGCGATTATTCACAGTATATAATGGCAGGTTCATTAGAAAGCTAGAGTAGGAAACAAGCCAGAGCAGTGGTGAAATGCAGAAATATATATATATTTAAATTCTTCATTCATTAACCAAGCCAAGTATTAATCATAAATTCTGTGCTATGCTATTTGCTTTTAACATTTATTTATTAATAAGTGATACATTTCAGATAAGATTTTAACTTCATGTTATGATTATAAAATGCACAATATAAATTCATCACTTAATATTGTTAGTGTATTGATTTCTTTACAGGAATCCAAGTTCAATATCCTTAATGATATTTGAGATTGATTTTTCTTTCTGCAAAGCATGCTTTTTTGTGGCAACAAAAAGACACATTTGCTTTAAACATAACTGGTGCTTCAAATATAGTGAATGATTTCTATACTAAAAATGTGCCTTTGATTGTAAGAGCTAAAGGTGTTTGGGTTGCATCCCTGTGGTTTAGAGGATATTAAACTCATTTATTTTAAAAGACCAAAATTAAACAATCATGTTTCAATGATGAACCTCTTTGTCTCTCCGGCAGACTCACACCATCTTCTCTCTGTTGGGTCTGGATCACGCGTACGTCACCAGTATCGGACGACTTATTGGAGTTGTTTCGCTGAGAGAGGTGAGAGTTCAGCAGTCACACAAAAACACCAATATTACAATATTATATCTCTTTAATAATCTCTTCTGCTCACCAAGGCTGCATTTATTTGATCAAAAATACAATAAAAATGACAATAATGTGAAATATTACAATTTAAAATAGTTGTTTTCTATGTGAAGTGTAATTTATTCCTGTGATCAAAGCTGGATTTTTTACATGATCCTTCAGAAATATTTCTAAATGTTGAAAATAGTTGTGCTGCTTCATATTTTTGTGGAAACCATGATGCATTGTTGTATCACAGGATTCTTTGAAGAATAGAGAGTTCAAAAGAACAGCATTATTTTAAAAAACAGAATCTTTTGTAACATTATAAATGTCTTTAATGTCACTTTTGACTATTAATTAATGGGAACGAATAATATCATGTGCGCGATTTAGTAAAACTAGGGAACAAATTACATTGTGCGCATGATTTAGGGAAACTAGGGAACAACTAGTGGTTGTGCGCACAATTTCGTAAAACTAGGGAGCGAATTATTATATTGAACGCACAATTTCGTAAAACTAGGGAGCGAATTATTATATTGCGTGCACGATTTCGTAAAACTAGTGAACGAATTATTATATTGTGTGCACAATTTCGTAAAACTAGGGAACGAATTATTACATTGTGAGCACAATTTCGTAAAACTAGTGAGCGAATTATTATATTGAGTGCACGATTTCACAAAACTAAGGAACGAATTATTATATTGTGCGCACGATTTCGTAAAACTAGGGAACGAATTATTATATTGTGCGCACGATTTCGTAAAACTAGGGAACGAATTATTATATTGTGCGCACGATTTCGTAAAACTAGGGAACGAATTATTATATTGTGCGCACGATTTCGTAAAACTAGGGAGTGAATTATTATATTGAGAGCACGATTTCGTAAAACTAGGGAGCGAATTATTATATTGTGCGCACGATTTCGTAAAACTAGGGAGTGAATTATTATATTGAGCGCACGATTTCGTAAAACTAGGGAACGAATTATTATATTGTGCGCACGATTTCGTAAAACTAAGGAACGAATTATTATATTGTGCGCACGATTTCGTAAAACTAGGGAGTGAATTATTATATTGAGCGCACGATTTCGTAAAACTAGGGAACGAATTATTATATTGTGCGCACGATTTCGTAAAACTAGGGAGTGAATTATTATATTGAGAGCACGATTTCGTAAAACTAGGGAGCAAATTATTATATTTAGCGCACGATTTCGTAAAACTAGGGAACGAATTATTATATTGTGGGCACGATTTCGTAAAACTAGGGAGTGAATTATTATATTGTGCGCACGATTTCGTAAAACTAGGGAGCGAATTATTATATTTAGCGCACGATTTCGTAAAACTAGGGAGTGAATTATTATATTGAGAGCACGATTCGTAAAACTAGGGAACGAATTATTATATTGTGCGCACGATTTCGTAAAACTAGGGAACAAATTATTATATTGAGTGCACGATTTCGTAAAACTAGGGAGCGAATTATTATATCACGTGCACAATTTCGTAAACTAGGGAACATTATTATATTGTGCGCACGATTTAGTAAAACTTGGGAACAAATTATATCAGGCGCACAATTTACTTAAAACCAAGGATCAAATTATTCAAATGTGCTGACGTATTGGAAAGTGATATAAACGAATTGTTAATTTGTATCCACGATATAAATATTTTTTTGTCCACATGTCATGTGCGGTGCTCTGTACATATATAAATCATACTAAAACAACTAAACTTATAACACTTTTGATGAGTTGTTAACCAGCTCTGGTTTGTGTCGTAGCTGCGTAAAGCCATCGAGGGCTCCATGACGGTGAAGGGAGTGAAAGTGCGCCCCCCGCTGGCCAGTTTCAGAGACAGCGGGACGAGTGGCACGAGCAGCGAGAGCGAAGCCACTGAACTTCACAAACTGTGGGACCGTCACACCAGCATCACACTTCCCAGAGAACACCAACCAAACACCTCCGACTCCGACGACAAGTCCCAGTGACGGCACGCCAACTATTCAGAGACGCATCCAAAAAAACCTGGATTCTCCGCTCGCTTTCAGGTCTTCCTGTCTTTACTTCCTACACTAGTGTTGGAGAATCAGGGAGCATCGAGACTTGTGTGTGTGTGCTTGTACAGTATGTGTGTTTATAAGTGAGACAGATCCATATGTTACCCTTTCAGTCACTCTTTTCACTTGTGATAACACTTTACAATAAGATTTCATTTGTTAACATTAGTTAAAGGGATAGTGTAAATTAAAATTAAAATTACCCCATGATTTACTCATCCTCAAGTCATTCCTAGGTGTGTATGACTTTCTTCTTTCAGACGAATACAATCGGAGTTATATTCAAAAATGTCCTGGCTTTTCCAAGCTTTACAATGGCAGTAAATGGCTGTTTCTGTTTTGAAGTTCATAAAAGTGCATCTATCCATCATAAAAGTGCATCTATCCATGATAAAAGTGCATCTATCCATGATAAAAGTGCATCTATCCATGATAAAAGTGCATCTATCATCATAAAAGTGCATCTGTCCATCATAAAAGTGCATCTATCCATGATAAAAGTGCATCTATCCATGATAAAAGTGCATCTATCCATGATAAAAGTGCATCTATCATCATAAAAGTGCCTCTATCCATCATAAAAGTGCATCTGTCCATCATAAAAGTGCATCTATCCATCATAAAAGTGCATCTATCCATGATAAAAGTGCATCTATCCATGATAAAAGTGCATCTATCATCATAAAAGTGCATCTGTCCATCATAAAAGTGCATCTATCCATCATAAAAGTGCATCTATCATCATAAAAGTGCATCTATCCATGATAAAAGTGCATCTATCCACGATAAAAGTGCATCTATCCATGATAAAAGTGCATCTATCCATGAAAAAAGTGCATCTATCATCATAAAAGTGCATCTGTCCATCATAAAAGTGCATCTATCCATCATAAAAGTGCATCTATCCATCATAAAAGTGCATCTATCCATCATAAAAGTGCA
The DNA here is from genome assembly GCA_022829025.1 of Squalius cephalus. Classification (NCBI taxonomy): domain Eukaryota; kingdom Metazoa; phylum Chordata; class Actinopteri; order Cypriniformes; family Leuciscidae; genus Squalius; species Squalius cephalus. Next base: position 3,537,918 of record CM040800.1, on the reverse strand, counting down.
TCTATCCATGATAAAAATGCATCTATCCATGATAAAAGTGCATCTATCATGATAAAAGTGCATATATCCATCAATAAAAGTGCATATATCCATCATGAAAGTGCATATTTCAAAACAGAAACAGCAATTCACTTTCATTATAAAGTTTGGAAGAGCCAGGACATTTATTAATATAACTCGATTATATTCGTCTGAAAGAAGAAAGTCATACACACCTAGGATGACTTGAGGGTGAGTAAATCATGGGCTAATTTTCATTTTTGGGTGAACTATCCCTTTAAACACTTTACCAATGAGCAGTGTGTTTTCATTACCCTTTGTTAATGTGAGTTAATAAAAAATGTCCATGTTAGTTCATCATGTTAGCAAATGAAACCCTGTTGTAAAGTGTTACCAAAAACCGTGATACACAAGATCTGTTTGGACGCTTCATCTGTCGTCATGGAGTCTGTGGGCATTCATTCATCTCTATATATATATATAAAGAGTGGTGTAGGCGAAACGCAGAGAGAGAAGAGTGATGGAGAGAATGAGACGGAGTGGGAGTGATATCTTTTCACTTTTTTGTTGTTGTTCCTCTCCGAAAGCAGATTGAGTTGCTGTTTCAAGCCAAAGTGTTTATATGTGTGTTATCTGGTCAGATTCAGACTAACAGCGAAACCGTATCATCTCATCAAGCTTTGATACTGTTGTGTAATAATGCGCACTTTTATGGGTTTCTGATTTGGAAATGACGTAGCCTGAACACTAACGAGCCTTTTTTTTAAAAGATTCGCCACCATTTATCTTCTGCATGTTTTGCACTAAAAGGACGGTTAAACACAACGATAACATTTGAACTGACAATATTGTTATTCATGCAAACTAACAGTGAGGGTTTTTCTGTTGTGTGAGAACTTCAAAATATGTGCTTTGCAATAACCACTAATTTTTGATTTTTGATTTTTTTTTTGATCCAGGAGAATGTAATGTTCTTTCAGATCAGTTTAGCACTTAAAGCCACAGGAACATGTGTTTGATAGATACAGAGATCACTGTTTGTGTCTGAATATGAACACGTCTCGTCAGACTGGAAAATCTCTCCGTCTTTCTTTCTCTCTGTTGTTGAAACTTTGGCAGGACTAGTTTTTAAAAATGTCTATGATGACTGATGATGAATTTCACAAAACCTGTCAAGAAACCAAATATGAGTGTTTGTGCAATTGACCATTAAGATTTTCTAGATTTTCAAAATTTGTATCATGTGTTTGGATGTTTTTGTTTGTTTTGCATTTTTTTGATGAAATTCTCAATTAGGATTTTCATTTATATTCTCATTACCAAAAAATAAGTATTTATTTTCTGCATTATTTACACTATAGTTGCAGTAGTCATTTTCTTTTGTTATTTTTGTTTTTTTGTAATGAGAATTTAAATGAGAATCACCACTGATAATAATAAAACTTAAAAAAAAAAAAAAAAAAGTACATAATTATAATAATAATTCTGACTTTTTCTTCCAATTGCGCTTTTATATCTCTAAATTCGGACTATATACGGTACATCACAATTGTGATGTTATATCTCACAATTTGGACTTTCTTCTTGCAATTACGCATTTATGTCTCAAAACTCTGACTATAAACAATAACACAGTTTTGTAATGAGAATTTAAATGAAAATCATAATTCTTTTTGTATCTTTCATTATTTACAAAGTACATAAAAAATAGCAAATCTGCATTTTTCTGTAACGAGAATTTAAATGAAAATCATTGAGAATAATGAAAAATACAAAAAAGTGCATCATAAATAACAAATGCTGCTATGGTGTATAAATACTTAAATTATAGCAATATTATTTTTAATGCAAAAAAATCTTAATGGTCCTGAAGGTAAAGATACATTTTCTTTACGCAAAATGTAATGCACTTAAAGCCTTTATAATGCGTTGTAAAAGTATTTTTAATGCATTAATTATGCCTTATAATGCATCGTATGATCTCATGAATAATTGTAACCACAGTTGATGCGTATTTATTAATCGAACACACCTTTAGAAAGTATAATGCATTAAAACGACAACCAATTGCAGACGGAACAAGCATAAATATTATGCATTTGAACTTTGGTTACAATTATTTATGCAAAGATGCATTGTAACATACATTATGAATACCGTTATAATGCATTAATTTTTTAATTTTTAATGTGACAGACGTGCTCTTGACGGTTTTTGTGAGATTCAACTGAAACCTATTCCTGCGTTTCTGCGAACAATAGCCGAACAGAACAAAAAGTCAGATCTGCGAGTGTTTTATTGACCGTTGTAAATGTTTGTTGATTTCTAAGTGTTTCATGACTCTGCGTTTCATTATCTCATCATTTTAATTTGAACCGAATTGAATTTGACTGACAGATTTGACCAATAAGCTTTAATCTGTTGGCCGGTGGAGGAGAGGCTTATTTTTTGTGTTGATTCATGTAGATTTACAGATTTTAATATATTTAAAATATCATGTTAACTTAAATATTTTCTTCCTTTTGCCATTTATTTGTTCTTTTATTTGGTCATTTTTGCCTCCTGCTCCTGTTGTGTGACACAAAACTGCAAAAGTCAGACTGATATGTAATGGTTGGACTGAAGTTTGTAGAGAGTTTTGTGTGTCAGAATCACCTCTGACCTTTGACCTTTATCTAGTACTGTCAGATACACTCCTTTAAACATGTTAAAGTGACCAAAAGAGCAAATCATGATCGCTTCTGTTTTATTTGATGCAGTTTCATCTCGTTTATAGATTATTACTATTATTATGTTGTGGTGGTCCATTTCATTTCATGTATTAGAAATATGTTGTTTCCGAGAATCATATTTATTAACAATCTTACATGTGATCAACGAAGTAGTGATTTTATTTTTGATATTATTGTCGTTATTTTCAGTAATTGGAAGATAATGTATATTTGTGCAATAACATTTGTGTCTTTGTTGTTCATTAGTAACCAGAATTAATGACTTTGTGGGGAGATAACCATATTTTTGTAAAGAAAAAGAGCTGAGCTGTGTTGAGAAGTGTTTCCAAATGTTTGATGATGTTTTTAACACTGTGAAAAATGTTTTCTTGCTCAGTGTTTCTGTCTTGTTCTCCAGTACAAATATCCAAATATTCTCTAATCAAGATACATTTACTGGAGAGGGCAAAATTACTTCAAATATTTATTGAAAAATGTAGTTTTGTGCTCGGAAAAAACCCCAGTGGAGGTCAGAAAAATCAACTTTAAAAGTAAAACAAGATTATTTTTCAGACCAGCAGATTTTGTTCTTGTTTTAAGCACAAACTCGCTTCATTTTGATCATTTTTTAAGCAAACGAGCCTTAATATCTTAAATAATTGTGAATGCATCTTGATTTAAGAATGTTTCGATATTTGTACTGGGAAAACGAGACAAAAACACAAACTAAGCTAATAATGTTCCCAGTGTGGAGCTCTAGAAACTCTGAGGGCCAAAAAGCATTTCATTTCCACACAAACAAACAGTGTTAGTTCAAAACCTCTTACTAAATCTCCACACTCACTCCGTTTACAGTGTACATCTTCAGGCCGTTCTCAGAGTTTCATCAATCTTCAGCGAGAGTTAAAACGACAACGACAGAAAAACTTCTGCTGTTTTTCACAGGAAAAAAAGCTCAGCAATAGAACAAAAAGTTTTTGTATATCAGGGATAAATAAAGAGATTTTAACATGAGGACATTCAGACTGGTGTGAATTGTGCTCTTGTGTTCTCTTGTTGTAGTTGTGTGTTTCTCCTGAGTTCTGATTGGCTGTGTTGCTCTTCTGTCGTCTGATTGGCTGTCGCTGTAAGTAGGTTATAAAGCCCTGAGTGAGTTTCATGTGAGAGACACATTCACACAGAGGAATATCCCATCTGTCATAAATGAGCAGAACATCTCAATATCATTAGAAATGTCCGCTTAGGTGACCCTTTAACTTTAACCCGTGAAGTTACACTGCAAAATATGTGTATTTTTGTCATGTTTTCCAGCACACATATCTAAACATTCTTAAATCAAGATACATTTACTTGAGAAGCAATTCATATAGCTTAAATATCGTTAAATCATCTGTAAATAACTGTTATTCAAAGGGAACATTTATTTGATTAAATAGTGTAAATAACATTGAGTCGGTTTTCATCTATATTTTGCCATCTTTGGTAACTGACAGTATGTTAGATGAACTTTCTTTAAACTTTCTCTTAATTAATTCATAAGATCTGTGTTTTCCTTTCTCTCCATATGATTTATTATTCCAGAACTTTATTTGCCATTGGTAAAAATACAAAGAGAGACATTTAAAATTTTGCTTATGTCAGATTTTTCCCTCACTAAGACCATGAAAAATACACAATAATAAGTTACCCCACTGCGCAATGTGACGCCGGAGTGACGTCTTTTCTATGTAATGTTTGGACGTCCACTGAAGGGGTTGTTTTGTAACTTCTTTTTTCAACGTCTACCGCATGTCTAATGTTGACGTCTGTGGGACCTCTGTGTAAGGGTTATTTATAGTCCAAATGTGGACATCTTTTCAACATCAAATTTAGACTATTTTTAGACGTCGTTTTTATACAACTTCTATAACTGTTGTTTCATGTTTCAAAAGGGTGGAGGACATGTTTTCTGTACCATATATTTACATTTACATTTGGCAGACGCTTTTATCCAAAGTGACTTACATTGCATTCCACATTTACACTCCTATCAGTTCTTGCTTTCCCTGGGAATCGAACCCATGATATTGACATTGCAAGCGCCAACTCTCTACTGTTTGAGCTACAGCATTACACCATTGTATGCGTCTCCAGTTCTCACCTGCTCCTGAGACAATCAAATGTCTTGAGTTGTCTTGAAACCAAATGAGTTTTTGGAAAATGATCTTAAAGGAGACATATCATGCTTTTAAATCGTTCCTTTTTACATATAAATCATACATTTGTAGTCTATATAAAGCGGAACTGCAGTGCTTGGGTCTGAATTCCTCATTATTATAGCTCCACAGGCCCCTTTTCTACCCCTTTTCTGATGTGCGTCTGAGAGCAACTCGTTTTGGTGCGGTCTCTTTAAATGCAAATGAGACACTTCATACCCCGCCCCCTCTCCAGGATGCAGAGGTGACACTCGGTTCAACTCCACCCCGTTCGGCCATTTTTGTAGTTTGATAGCAGAGATACGATTATCTAGCGGCACAGAAACTTTTTATTCACACGTTATTAACAAAATGTCAACAACGGAAGACTTGTCCAGCCAGCCTTACATGTTCGAGCCAGAGTCGGAGCCGGAGCGAGATGAAAATGAAGACGACGAACCTGCAGAACAACGTCTTCATATGGATGTATCGCAATGGTGTGTTACTGTATTTACACATGAAACTTTGGTCTTCCGACCTTTTACCACCGTGTCGATTTATTTTGATTAATATGTGCGAGGGAGAGAGAGCAAGACAGCGTCTAGTTTGGAGACGGTGTCTTGTTTACACTTTCGCCTGGCTCCGGAGAGAGAGAGAGTGAGCGCGCGCGCGACCGGGTCTCTCTCTCTCTGCTCGTTCTTTCAGTTAAACATGCGCCCTGTCACAAGCGCGGCAGTTCATCTACATTAGACGGTGTAATGAAGCGTGTGGGTTACTACATCCAACAACCGAACATTTTAACTTACCATCTCGTCGTAACTTCTGCATCTTTGAGCTTGGACTACAAAATTGCAGCGAGAAATAAAAATGGCGGATTGCTCGAAGTGTTGGGCCGGAAGTCAATGTCCTTATTTGGCAGTTCCGCTGCAAATACTGTGACGTAATAGTTCACAAAACGTCATAGATAACAGAAAAATCGGAACAGGTTGAAAAATAAGGCCAAAACAGAATATAAAGATATCAACGAAGCACCTGAAGAGAATAATTTCAACTTTTCTGTACTTCTAAACACTCCAAATATACAACAAAATGCATTTAAGGGCTAAAAAAGTGGATTTAGCATGATATGTCCCCTTTAAATAATTATAAATTATCTGTATTCATACTGTATGTATTAATCATGTTGATAACAACAATGTTGATATTTGTAAAAAAAATTTTTTTACATATTAATCATGTAAATTTCCTGCTCCTGTCATAGACGTCCAAATGACGTCCAAAAAAAGTACCCAGTTCAAAGGTCAAATGTTGAATGAACATCAATGTGACGTCCAAGTTGGGTCATGGTTGGACGTCCAAATAGTGGACCTAGTTTGGACGTCGAATAGATGTCCAGAATTGGTTATGGACCGACGGACCCAATATAGACATGATCTGCACATCTATTCGACGTCCAATGTTTAGTGGGACGACTCGCGCACTATTGAATATGTTTGCATTGCACCATTAAACTTAATTTTTAAACGCAGCTTTGTTATGAACTAAATATTTACGGAAGCCTCAGATAGGGAATAATAACTAGGATAAAACAGAAGTCTTTGGTGAATTGCATCAAAAAGCTTGTTTTACCTGACGGACTTCAATCTTTTAGAAACTTATGATAATGCTGCACATTTACACTTGTGAATAAGTGACTTTGTTAGCGGCTCTTCAACACAAACCCAATCTAAACCGCACTTCCGCTCACGTCGAATCAAATCCGGCATAATAATCAAATGTTTTCGTATCAGTGTTTATTTATTGATCCTTATTCAGTTTAATCATAGCATACAGTTTCTGAATGTTATTTATAGACCTACATAAAATACCTATTTTGTTTTTCATGATTTATTGTCGTATTTTAATGGCCGTTTCCATCAGTTTTCCCCGTGTTTGGCCTAAAACACTGTTCCTGGTCATCCCGTTTGAGATGTTGAGTACAAACATTTGTCCGATTTTCCATCGCAGTGTTCTCTCCATATTTATGAATCTTTTCAGGCTTTATCCAACACGCTGGATCCTCAGTGGAAACCAAAAGAAACACTCCTGATAAACGTTCACTCTTTGAAATCTTGCAGCCGGGAACAACACAAATCGACACCATTATGAGTAAAAGTTTGCTAGGAAGTATTTCCTACTCAAGCAATCTGGTTTTGACTCTGTAAGTGTGTCTATACCAGACTGGTGGGAGTGGCGTTGGATGGCATCATGCCCAGTGCATTATGGGTGTTGAAGTTTTCATAACTATTTGGGAAGACGACAGGCTTTTTCCCTTTAAATTAAGATCATTTTTCTTATTCTGTTGGCAATTTTTTTTTTTCTCCTTTCAAGCATAAACTCACTTAATTTTGATGGATTTTTCAGACAGCAAAACTTAATATCTTGAGTCATTTTGCTTCTCCAGTAAATGTATCTTGATTTAAGAATGTTTAGATATTTGTGCTGGAAAACAAGACAAATATAATAGGAAAATAATTGTTTATTAGTGTGCATCATAAGCTCTTCACAGGTATGAACTCAAATACTGTGAACTCAAATACTTGAATGGCTTAAAGACTGGAATATCGTTTTTTTATAAGAGCCATTTTGTAAAGAACAGTTAATAGTAAGAACATTATATCATTAAAACAAACCATATGAATTAAAATGAGAGACCTGAGCTGAGTTCTTTCCCAGTCCTGAAATAACATAGTTTCCCTCTATATTCACCTTTATCATAATCTTTATCATAATCTTCTACATGGAGAGTCAGACTCAGTAAACTTTATTGGCACAACTCTGAGCATTTAAGGAGTTTATAGCGTTAAAATATACAATACAGAAAATGGATAAATGCATAAAAAAAATATTGGAAATGGATGAAAAAATGACTGTGTAGAAACAAAACAATAAACGCATAAATAAATCAAGATATACAAAGAGGCTGATTAACATAAAACCTCACTCAGGACAAGATGATTTATGACATTGCTTTATCATGTTAGAAAACTGGAAAGAGAATGATTTTTAAATGGTCTAAATATTGATTTTCCATTGACAAACATTATGTATATGTGACTCAAACTGAAAAAAAACCTGTGTAGAATTAATTACTACATTTCACAAAATAATTACAAAGAAATGGCAGGTAACACATGGAATTAAACATCAAATTTTGAAGTAAAAAAATTATATTTTCTTGTAAAACACTCCAAACATCTTTGATTTTTTTTTTTTCCAGTGTATGTATCTCAAGGTTTAGATGGTGTATTATAAAACTGTTACTGTTACACAAAACTCTGAAAACATCAGGGAAGAAACTCAAGAAAGATCAAATTAACAAGATCAAACTACTGATTCCATCCACACATGGAAGTGTTGGGAAATTCAAGTTCAGGTTCATTATTCACTCTAAAAAATGCTGGGTTGTTTTAACCCAATTTTGGGTCAAATATGGACAAACCCTAACGTTGGGTTAAAAATGTAATTTAAAAATTTAACCCAACGGCTGGGTTTGTCTATATTTGACCCAAAATTGGGTTAAAACAACCCAGCATTTTTTTAGAGGGTATGTGCAAACCAAATGTTTTTTGGTGCAAATGAAAGACTTTTTCAGATGATGTTTGTGATATGTGAATATACTGTACAGTAAAGTCCTTTGACTGATTCAAGACACATCTTCTGTTTGTGATTATCTTTACTTCTTACCAACTAACAGTTGAAAGATAATGAGTAGAAATCAAAGAGTCACTCTTATGTTCTTATAGGATCTACATAGAACTCTAGGGTTCTTGCCTCAATTTTAAAGAACTCTTTATACCAAAAATGTTCTATATAGCCTAATGAGAAAAGTCTCAAATGATTGTGTAATACTTTCATGTTTAACGGGTTATTTACATTTTTTCTATAGTGATAAAGTATGTTTACAAGCTGTTTAATTAAAATAAATAAAACTAAATCTATAAAATGATCCCATGATGGAACCCCTAAAGGTTCTAAATATGAAGCGCCTGACGGAACCCTTGAAGATTCCATAGAACCTTTTCTTCTAAGAGAGATTAACTTAATATATCATAACTGAGATTAAGAATACATCCTCCCTGACGTTGTGTTTTTTTGGTTAGGTGGAGTTTGAGTCTAGGTTTGCGTTGACTGTTTCTCCTCTCTGAAGTGTTGAGATCACAGAAGGTCAGAGGTCAAAGGTGAAAGGTCACAGATGCGTTCGATGCTGATGATCAACATCTTCTCAGGGGTCAGTTCACTGCTCACAGATAAAGGGTTCATGTCTGCTGGAAGCACAGACTTATGGGTAAACTTTCCTGCAACGCTCCCGTCTGCTCCGATCTGAAAGCAGGACAAGACAGACTCGTTCAAAGGTTTGGGGTTGGGAAGATTTTAAAAGTGTTTGTGAAAGAGTCTCTTCTGCTCATCGAGGCTGCATTTATTGGATCAAAAAATACGATACTATTGTGAAATATTATTACAATTCAAAATAACTTTTCTATGTGAATATGTGTTAAAGTGTAATGTATTCCTGTGATCAAAGCTGAATTTTCAGCATCATTACTCCAGTCTTCAGTGTCACATGATCCTTCAGAAATCATTCTAGTATATTTCAAGAAATATTTCTGATTATCATCAATGCATCATATTTTTGTGGAAACTGAGATGCATTTTATTTTTCAGGATTCGTTGATGAATAAAAAGTTGAAAAGAACAGCATTTTTATAGAATCTTTTGTAACATTATAAATGTATTTACTGTAACTTTTAATCAATTTTAATGTGTCCTTGTTGAATAAAAGTATTAATATCTTTCAAAATAAAAATCTTGCAGTATGTGAAACTATATGTAGTATGCATCGATAAACACTTCAAACTGTAGTATTCTACACTGTTCGGTGTCATTCGAGAAAGAAAGAAATACAGTACTTTATATTTTAATCCAATATTTTTTTTATGTAATTAATGAGTTGTTATAAAAAAAATAAGTAGTCTACACTGTTGCATATGTTTAAAAAGAGTACTTATTACAGAAATAACTATTTCTTTAATTCCTACTTAAAAAAGTTTTTAAAATGAAAGAGTACTCTCTTTAAGTCCACTTAAGCCTTTTATTTCACAAATGTGACCCTGGACCACATGGGTAAATTTTTTGCAATTGAGATTTATGCATATGGTTTGTTATGATAGGGCAATATTTGGTCGAGATACAACTATTGTAAATCTGGAATCTGAGGATGCAAAAAAATGGAAACATTGAGAAAATCTCCTTTAAAGTTGTTCATTTATGTTGGCGATTGTGCAGCATTCACTCACACAAATACATGTTTTATATATTTATGGTAGGAAATTTACTAAATATCTTCATGGAACATGATCTTTACTTAATATCCCAATGATTTTTGGCTTAAAAGAAAAATCGATAATTTTGACCCGTACAATGTATTGTTGCTATTGGCTATAGGGTCACAAATATGTTATCTGCATTTACAATTTTTGAAAAAATACACTTTTAAGTATTGAAGTGCACATTAAGCATACAGTACTTCTTTATCACAAGGGTTTCACACATATACATGTATAATGTACACTGTATACTGTGAATATACTGCATACTCCTAAGACAGTCGTTAGCATGCTATTCTGAATATTTGAGATTACACACACCTTCTCCGCATGAATAACCACCCGCTGATTATACGCCACCACAACCACTTCATGAGGCTCGAACCCGCTGATGTCTGCAGACAGAAAGTAGCGGTTCCCCCTCGCCCGCACCGCGCTCACACCAGAGCCGCGAGCTGAAATGGAGACACTGATGAGACATAAACATGAGCAGTACGTAGCCTATACACGACAACAATATGCTTGAAGTTTTACCTTTGAGTTCCCCATTCCCATGGAAAAACACTGTATTCTGCTGCCAGGCCAGTAGATGGCGATCGTCTTCAGAGATTCACGTTTTTGTTGTTTACACGGAGACCGTTTCCAAAAACTTGCACTTTGAAACTCGTTATCAAAAGTTTGCATTTTCAGGCACCCAAAACGCCGTTATCGTGTAAACGAACGGCCAAAACGCATTAAAAGTTTTACGTTCATTATACAACAATAGGTTTGGGCGCCTGAAAGCACAAGCTTTTGAAAACAATGCCTTTACCGTCTTCGCGTAAACAACAAAAACATGAATTTGTGAAAACGGTGAAGTCAAGCTCATGAAACAGCTTCACAAACAGGTTTTTCAACCACACAGTATCATTAGTATGGAAGCTTGTTTCCGCCACAAAATAAAAAAATAAAAAGATAATTGCGACTTTTTATCTCACAATTGCGAGTTTACATCTCGCAATTCTGACTTTATTTCTCAGAATTGCAAGATATAAAGTCAGAATTCTGAGATATAAAGTCAGAATTGCGTGAAATAAAGTCAGAATTCTGAGATATAAAGTCAGAATTGCGAGAAATAAAGTCGCAATTGCGAGATATAAAGTCAGAATTGCATGATATAAAGTCGCAATTGCGTGTTATAAAGTCAGAATTGTGAGATATAAACTATTCTAAGGTAAAAAAAAAAAAAAAGTCCGTCTTTTTTTTTTCCTTAGAATTGGACTTTATATCTCACAATTCTGAGAAAAGATGTCAGAATTGCGAGATATAAACTCGCAATTGCGTGATATAAAGTCAGAATTCTGAGATATAAAGTCAGAATTCTGAGATATAAAGTCAGAATTCTGAGATATAAAGTCAGAATTGCGTGATATAAAGTCGCAATTGCGAGAAAAAAAGTCAGAATTCTGACTTTATAACACGCAATTGCGACTTTATATCTCGCAATTCTGACTTTATATCTCAGAATTCTGACTTTATTTCACGCAATTCTGACTTTATATCTCAGAATTCTGACTTTATATCTCGCAATTCTGAGAAATAAAGTCAGAATTGCGAGATGTAAACTCGCAATTGTGAGATAAAAAGTCGCAATTATCTTTTTATTTTTTTATTTTGTGGCGGAAACAAGCTTCCATATTATTGCTGTGTTAAAATAATTAATATTATCACAGAAGTTCTGGGATAAAAGTTTATAGTTTGGATTTAAACACTGATGTCTACGATAATCAAAATTGAGAAAATCACCTTTTGCACCGCTTCAAATATATTTTTTATCAATTACACCAGTAGGTGGCGACAAGTGACAAAATGTATTCCTCATCGAATCCTTCACTCAAACTTTTTTAAATAAATAATTAATTAAAATTAATTATGTATGTTTTAAATAGATTGCAGCAATTAATATTTTGTAAGAACTTGTTGTAATTTACATGTTATTTTGTTGTTGTTTTTGTCTGTTCAGAATCGTGGGAGAATCATTATCTCTATATGAAACAGAAAAATTAAGAAACAGTCAAACAGTCATGAAAGTGCAGTCGCTTTAAGTGTACTTAAATGGCCTTTTACTTAATTAATACAAGTACAGATTAAAAAAAGTATATATATATGTATGAAGAGTTCAGATGCAAAAGCCTCTAAGTGCCATCTGAAATTTTCTTTTTATAAATCTTGTATATTTAAGTTCAGTAATTTCACTTAAATGCCAATTAATAGGTAATTTCCATTGGCATTTAAGTGAAATTACTGAATTTAAATATACGAGCTTGATAAAAATGATCATTCTAGAAGAAAATTTCAGATAGAGGCTTTTGCATCTGAACTCTTCATATATATATATATATATATATATATATATATATATATATATATATACTTTTGAAGTCTAAAAGAAGTTAGATTTAAAACACAAAAGTTTGCAAAAATAGTAAAAAGTGTTTTAAGTGTTCACAGGTGTAATTTGAACTATGCATTGCATTGTGATTTAGCGTTAAAGGAAGTGTCTATAAATGTCCAAGCCGAAAATGACCTGTACCTTTTTTCCATTCTTCAACAGGTTTTTTCTTACAGTGCACAATATAACTGTGGTCTCTCCTTCCTGAGGTCTCACGGCAGCTGTACATCACTGTTTCACACTGTTTTCTGCTTAGTTTTGGGCTCTGATTAATGCTCTCTGGGGGGTTATGTTACTCACTCCACTCCAATCCCATCAGAATGAACATCAAAATGAAACATGAAAGTACTTTTTGTTTTTAATTGAACAACTTTTTTTCCTTCACAAAAATATCCACAAATAAAGCTGAATAAATCTTGGACCTATTGCCTGGTGAACTTCACATTTTCCATTAAAACTGTGTTCTCCTCACTCACCCTGTACTTCATCTCCGAGGATCCAGTCGCCCTGGTTTCCTCCTTGGGGTGTCTGGTACTGCTGGTCCCCATGGTAACCTCCAAAAGACTGTCGGTCACCTTGGTAACCTATAAAACACTTGTTTACCGTGGTAACCCATAAAAGACTCTTGATCACTGTGGAATTAAACCGTTTTTACCTTGATAACCTCCAAAGGATTCGCCCCACGATGACTCATTCTGCACATCACCATGGCAACGGCTGAAGGACTCGGGTTCGAACCCGTTTGTGATGGAGCTGATGGATGTTTCTTCTCCAAACTCACTGTGAAGTCTCGGGTGGAGGGAGTCGGTGTTGAAGGATCTGACGGTGCTGGTGCTGTAACGCGATGAGCGCTGGAACGACGAGGCTGAAGAAGCCATGGGCTCACGGGTGGAGGAGAGAAGCGCTGTCTCTGCTGTGAATGGGTCTCATATAGCGAGCAGACGCAGTGCATTATGGGTCAGCTGGACACCCTAACCACTCCATAAAAGGCCTTGGCTCTGGAATCCACTCCTGGAATAACGGTCAGCGAGATAAGACATGGAAAACTTCTCCAAATTAGCTGGAGACAGTGGAATCAGAAAGACCCACAGAATCCAACTGATCGAAAAATGGCAAATAAATACATAGAATAATAATAAAAACAACAAAACAAACTAAAATTATTAGAAACTTTTAAACACTTAAAGTGTTTATCAATTAAAAGTAAACCCAGTCAGGGTTAACAAACAAACAAACAAACATAAATAAATAAAATAAAAATGTATAGATTTATAGAAACGCAAAAGTGTGTTTATCAATTACAAGTAAACCTAATCAGTGTCAATAATGTGTGGTTTGTTATGATAGGACAATATTTAGTCGAGATACAACTATTGAAAATCTGGAATCTGAGGATGCAAAAAAATCGAAACATTGATAAAATCTCCTTTAAAGTTGTTCATTTATGTTGGCGATTGTGCTGCATTCACTCACACAAATACATGTTTTATATATTTACGGTAGGAAATTTACTAAATATCTTCATGGAACATGATCTTTACTTAATATCCTCATGATTTTTGCCATAAAAGAAAAATGGATCATTTTGACCAATACAATGTATTGTTGGCTATTGCCACAGATATTCCCGTGCGACTCGAGACTGGTTCTGTGATGCAGGGTCACATATATATAAAAAATATAATACAGGTTCAATTATTGCAAACGCAATTGAGTTTGTTCCTGTCTGACCAGCAGAAGGAGAACTTTGTACAAGTTGAACGTTGCGTGTCTTTGATATCAGAACTGGTCTGGTGGAGATACAACTCTGTGGAAACCCAACTCAGACTACATAGTAAACGCTCATGCTCCCTCCACTCGATTTACCCTTATTAGATGGTCATTCTGATTATGTTCAAAATGGACAAGTTTCCACTGTAGCTCTCCTCTCTGAGAAAACCTCAGACTGAAATCTACATTGATCTAGTGATGTTTTCAGACTGTGGAAAAACTAGCGATCAGGTGTTTTCAATCTTGGAGTAACGCATAACAAGAACACATGCATTACATGTTCAGATTACTTTTTTTAATGTTACGAGTAAATTAACGCACAAGTAACATGTCTTACACAGTCAGGTTACTTTTTTGATGTAATGCGTGAAGTAACATTACAAGTAACATGCATTACATGATCAGATTACTTTTTAATGTTACGAGTAAAGTAAGGTATTACAAGTAATATACATTACGTAATCAGATTACTTTTTTGATGTTACAAGTAACACATTAAAAGTTACATGCATTACATAATCAGATTGCTTTTGATGTTACGAGTAAAGTAACGTATTACAAGTAATATGCATTACGTAATCAGATTACTTTTTTGATGTTACAAGTAACGCATTACAAGTTACATGCGTTACATAATCAGATTACTTTTTGATGTTACAAGTAATGTATTACAAGTTACATGTGTTACATAATCAGATTACTTTTTTGAAGTTACAAGTAACACATTACAAATTACATGTGTTACATAATCAGATTACTTTTTGATGTCACGAGTAAAGTAATGTATTACAAGTTACATGCGTTACATAATCAGATTGCTTTTTGGTGTTACGAGTAAAGTAACGTATTACAAGTAATATGCATTACGTAATCAGATTACTTTTTGATGTCACGAGTAAAGTAATGTATTACAAGTTACATGCGTTACATAATCAGATTGCTTTTTGGTGTTACGAGTAAAGTAACGTATTACAAGTAATATGCATTACGTAATCAGATTACTTTTTTGATGTTACAAGTAACGCATTACAAGTTACATGCGTTACATAATCAATTACTTTTTGATGTTACGAGTAATGTATTACAAGTTACATGTGTTACGTAATCAGATTACTTTGATGTTACAAGTAACGCATTACAAGTTACATGCGTTACGTAATCAGATTACTTTTTTGAAGTTACAAGTAACACATTACAAATTACATGCGTTACATAATCAGATTACTTTTTGATGTCACGAGTAAAGTAATGTATTACAAGTTACATGCGTTACATAATCAGATTGCTTTTTGGTGTTACGAGTAAAGTAACATTACAAGTAATATGCATTATGTAATCAGATTACTTTTTTGATGTTACGAGTAAAGTGATGCATTACAAGAAACATGCCATACAGAATCTGATTACTTTTTAAATATTACGAGTAAAGTAACTCATAACAAGTAACATGCATTACATAATCAGATTACTTTTTGATGTTACAAGTAACACAAGTTACACCCATGAAAGAATCAGATTAATTTTTTGATGTCACGAGTAATGCAGTACAAAAAAATCATTACGTAATCAGATTACTTTTTTGAAGTCACAAGTAATGCATTACAAGAAACATACATTACATAATCAGATTACTTTTTTGACGTAACTGCAAATTACATTCTAATAACCCAAATACATTTAAAAAACAACAAGGTTACTGCAGATGAAGTATTTTCAAGTACAACAGTTACGGTATTAGTATGAATTGTAGCTGAAATATAGCTTGTCCAGCATGATGTCCAATTTAGTGGACAGATGATTATTAAAAATTTCCTCCCAATCTAAAATCAATACTTGGAAATTTTACCAATGATATGACTGCTTATATGTGAGTTGATGTTACAACATTTTTTTTAACTGCATGCAAGAGTCTCCTGAAGGAATGGACGATATTCCGGAGCAACTTGGCATTTCTGACTGGCCATCCGCCATCTTGGTTTGGAGGGGAAAAAAATTCCACATATTATGGTTTGCCACATGGTGGCAGTGTATAGGATGATGCACTAGTGTCAGAGGTTGATGTGCAACTGTGCAATCAAAACCCATGCATACACAATAAATTACTTTTTGAATAGCTGTCCTCTGTGAAAGGGTTAAGTTACATTTTATTATTATTTATCAACTAAAATTAAATCCAGTCAGTTTCATGTTAGACCTGAATAAATAAATACATTTTATTTATAGAACTGTAGGCAAATTGATGATGCCCAAGTTATCATTTTTTGAGCATGTCGATAAAACTAATATCTAATAAAATTATTTTCTCTTAAGGCCTGATCACACCAAGGACAATAAGTATACAGTTCTAAAAATCGATCTAAATATAAAAGAATTGCAAAGTACGATTTTCCGATTTTTTACGATCAGTACGATTTTTTCATCAGCACTTAAATGTAATTACAGTTTACTTACGTAAGAAAGTACTGGTAATGTAAGGTAACTACATGAGTTAAGGTTAGGTTCAGGGTTAGTACTTAGTTATTACCCAGTTATTGCAATTACTATAAGTATGTAAATGTGGAACAGTACTGTAAAATAAAGTGCTACCGGGTATGGTTTAGGGTTAGTTACTTGTAATTATGTATTTCTTGTAATTTGTAATTAAACATTTTACCGTTATTACTATAGTAAGTACTTGTAGTACCTTTAAATAAAGTGTTACCAGTTATTGTTTTTACCGTGAACGGGCATTTAGACCTACAGCACAATGTTTGCGTGATATTTTTGCTTTTGCGCTGGCTCTTCAAAATGGTGTGATTCCTGTGCATTAATGTGTTTGCACATAGACAACTTTAATGCACAGGAATCACATGCACATTTTCCCCCTGGTACAATATTCCATTTCAGGTACTCTACTGGACTAAATGACTAACTTCATTTTTATGGGTAACACTTTATTACAGTGTCCTTGTTACATATGTTACATGTAGGCCTACTTACCATAGTAATAACAGTAAATTATGCATAATTACATGCAACTAACCCTCAACCAAACCCTAATCCTACCCTAACCCTATAGTAAGTACATGTAGTTAATTAATATTACTCAGTACTTAAATATATAATTACACTGTAACAATGACACCTTAAAATAAAGTGTAACCCTATTAAGCATGCTCCAAACAATAATGTAATTAATATGTAACTAATATGTAATTAATATACAGTTTCAGTGGTGATGTTTTATAAGATTGTTTGAGCAGTAAATATACACAGCAACTTTAATAGATTTTATTTAGAACCCAAGCAAGATGCAAAAACAAACACTTTGATATTAAAATAAGCAGCAGTCCCATATTCATTAGATAGAAAGGCATACAAAAGAAAAATGAAAGTGTAAGGTTAGACCTGTAATGTGTCTGTGCGCCCACACACACACACACACACACACACACACACCCACACACACACACACACACACACACACACAC
>CM040800.1:3487496-3514996 GCA_022829025.1 Squalius cephalus | reverse complement strand
TCAAGATGCATTTTTTTTCCCGTGAGCCTGAGAACCAAAGATTCAGTCTCGCGTTGAAAGTCGATAACGAAGAAACACGAGTTCAAACAACGAGAGCAAGTGACGCCCGGAGCAAAATGCAAATTAGTGGGCGGAGTCCGAATATAAACATGCACGTCACGTCAGACTGAGAGACGTCACTGTTCCTCTCGCTCTTCTTCCTCCACGTCTTCCTCGTCGAGAGACACGATGCCAGACGAAACCACGTCTGACGGTTTTCTACGAACCGAATATTCCGGCGGAAGACAGACTCCGCCTCCACAGTCCTTACAAGGAGTGTCTTCGAATGTCTCGGAATATGTTTCCAAGCAACAGGGGGAGTGGCCAAACCGATGCCCCGCCCGGTGTAGGCGGGCCAGCAGTAGCTCCTCCCCTCCCTGAAGAACGCTGAGGATCTTGGCGGTGAGTTCTGCGGCGGGCGAGTCCACGTGACGTCCGAGGTCCCGAAGCAACGGGTGTCTCTCGTCCAGGCTGTACGTGCTGGAGCAGAGCGTGTCTGACGGTGACCCCGGTGACCCCACAGGAGGTGAAAGGTCGGCTCCCACCCCGCTCTCGGCCTCGCACAGACCTCGACCCCGCAGGTGAGCCTGACACACCTGAGTGTGTAAGAGATCCCGCAGGTAATGAGGGTACGAGGACAGATCTGAGGGGACAACAGGTGTGTTAGGATCAAAGCACTGCACAAATTTCAAACAATATTTTTGTTTTAAAGAATGTTTACATGTTTTAATTGGGAAGCAACATAATTCTGCTATAGATTCTCTCTGTAAATCTCTCTGTCTTGCTATTTTACGCTAAGTTTATTTGGTTACACTTTATTTTAAGGTGTCATTGTTACATATTTAAGTACTGAGTAATATTAAGTAACTACATGTACTTACTATAGGGTTAGGGTTTGGTTGAGGGTTAGTTGCATGTAATTATGCATTATTTACTATGGTAAGTACATGTAACATATGTAACAAGGACACTGTACAATAAAGTGCTACCGTTTATTTTTTCTTACCCCACTGGTTAATAGTTTATCATTGTTTTAAAGGATTAGTTCACCCAAAAATGAAAATTCACTCTCATGTTGTTCCAAACCTGTAAGACTTTCGTTCATCTTTGAAAAGCAAATGAAGATGTTGTAATGAAATCTGAGAAATTTCTGTCCCTCCAGTGACAGTTACGCAAATTACAGTTTGTCACTTCCAAAAGTTCATAAAGAGATTGTAAAACTAATCCATATGAATTGAGCGGTTTAGTCCAAATGTTCTGACTTGATCGCTTCATATGATGAACAGGTTTAATTTAGGCTTTTATTCAAATATGTGACCCTGGATCACAGAACCAGTCTCTGTGGCAATAGCCAACAATACATTGTATGGGTCAAAATTATCCATTTTTCTTTTATGCCAAAAATCATGAGGATATTAAGTAAAGATCATGTTCCATGAAGATATTTAGTAAATTTCCTACCGTAAATATATAAAACATGTATTTGTGTGAGTGAATGCTGCACAATCGCCAACATATGGACAACTTTAAAGGAGATTTTCTCAATGTTTCGATTTTTTTACACCCTCAGATTCCAGATTTACAATAGTTGTATCTCGACCAAATATTGTCCTATCATAACAAACCACACATCAATGGAAAGCTCATTTATTATATGTATAAATCTCAATTTAATTTTTTTTACCGATAAGGTCCAGGGTCACATATGGACATTAATCAACACACTCAAGTGTTGAGGTTCATTCTCGTGTTACGCAGCGCGTTTGAGCTTCGGCAAGAACCAATGAGGTTCATTATCACACATCATGCAAGTACGGTTGAGCTTCTGTTTATGTTCGCTGATCAATGTTTATATGTGAATACAAGCCACAATTAAATATGTTCAACATATAAAGTGATCAAGTATCTTCAGAAAATGTGGACTAAACTGCTCGGATAAGGATTATAATAGTGTAAGAGTCAAAGTTGTAGTTGCGTAACTGTCAATGGAGGGACAGACATTTCTCAGATTTCATTTAAAATATCTTCATTTGTGTTTCGAAGAAGAACGGAAGTCTTACGGGTTTGGTCCGACATGAGGGTGAGTAATTGATGACAGATTTGTTCATTTCTGGGTGAAGTAACACTTAAATTGGCAGTGGAAACGTGTCGTACAGCGAACAAGGCGTAAACCTGCAAGCTGTGGCTGTATAAAGAGACAAGCTGGATCTCTCTCTCTCTCTCTCTCTCTCTCTCTCTCTCTCTCTCTCTCTCCACGGTCTGCTGCAGCAGAACACATTAAACTTGCAGGAGAAATGAATGCTGGGATATCAAATAGCGCCGGAGAGCAAAACTAAAGAGAGGGGGGAGGAGGGGGAGGAGGGGGAAGAGATGTTTTCTGAATGAAAGTAGGGCACTAGGACAATAATGTCTGTGCTTCGTTTCAGCGTTTAGTTTGAGGTGGAGAGAAAAAGAAAAACAGAGAAAATTGATCATCATTAACCTTAATTATTTTTTTTTTTTAAAAACTCAAGAATATTAATTAGATGCTATAACAAATCAATGGATCATTACATCCATTAACAATATTGAAATAAATAGCAGCTTGGTGCATCAATATATCCGCGAAGAGGTGCGCATGTATTTCTGCACTGGCTTTGATCAGCTGATCAGATGTTTGTGTGTTATGAATGTGTGTGTGTGTGTGTACCTGTGCTCTGTGTAACGGGCTCGTTCGCAGGTAGAAAATCTTCATCGTAAGAATCATCGTTAGACTCGTCACCGTCCACTGAAGACCAGGCACGAAGCTTTGCCTCCGCGATGGCAAACTGCTCTGCCACCCCTGATAAAAACACACACAATTAATGAAATTACATACATCATTTTTTTTCTTTTTTTATGATTCACAGTTTTTATTTTCTCTTTCAGATGAACAAAACAGTACATTCATTCTCCAAACACAGGTGTTACATCAAACCCCCTATCATATTACCCACCCATCAAACACGTGTCAGTTACAATTGCCTGAAGATTGCAAGAATACAATTGTAAGAAACAAACAATAAAATAAATAAAATTAAGTAAGAAAAAAGTGCTAAAAAAAAAAAAAACGTATATAATTAAAGTAACAATGTGAAAGAGTTAAACACGTCTCACCCACCAGGTCATCATCCTGTACCTGCCCCACTTCCTCCTATAACCCGTTTTTTTTCCAGTAATCTGAATGCCACTCCTTCATAATACATTCACCATATTTAAACTAGATCACACATATTGGTTGCTAGGCACTGCAGTCATTTGAACAAATGTAGCAGCGAGTGTGATGTGTCGCCGTGGAGACAGGCCGATAGATTCTTCTTTAACGGACACACAGAACCCATATTTGATTGACAGGCCATTCTAAATGGAACACTGCCTATATTTGAAATTGTTATGACATCATTGCAGTGTCCTCAGAGAGACAGGAAGTGACCTCACCACTGCTGAGCAGCTCATATCACACACAGCTCTGTCCAGACATGCTCACATATGTGCAGTGATTGGGTTATAAAAGCAATTAGCTAATTAATGCTCTCGCTGTGTCTCTGGTTTAATTGACAGGACACAAACTATATTTGTATCAGAGCATATCTGCGTAGAAACTGCAAAATAAGTATAATAAAGTAAAATAACAAGAGTGCAAGCAGAGATATACTCAATGAAAATCTCAATTAAAAAGCTAAATAATTCAAATGTCAATAGGTGCAAAATAAAATTAAAATAAAATAAAAGCAAAATATAATAAAGCAAATTAACAAGTAAAATTTCATATTAATTTCAATAGGCAAAATATGCACAAAATAAACTAAAATAAAAGTAAAATAAAGCAAAATAAGAATTATCTCAATAGATGCAAAATAAAATAAAAATAAAATATAATAAGAAAATAAAAGTTAAATAAGATAAAGCAAAATAATTCCAAAAGGTGCAAAATTAAATAAATTAAAACAGCAAAAAATGCAAAAGTAAAATAAAATAACGAGCATTAAACCAGCAGTAACAATCATTAACCAGTCTGGATAGTCCTCTCTCTCTCTCTCTCTCTCTCTCTCTCTCTCTCTCTCGCTCTCTCTCTCTCTCTCTCCTTTGCTTGTGTTAATTCAGAGATTCATCCTTCCATTCATCTTTCACCCTTCGTCAGCAAACACTCACACAGCAAGTTTTGTTGAGGTTTGGCAATTTTCCTAGAGTTCAATTTTACCCACCGTGTCACTGTGTGTGTGTGTGTGTGTGTGTGTGTGTGTGTGTGTGTGTGTGCAGTAAACGTTGACAAGGACATATACTGTGTACACAAAAAACTCACATGCACAAACAAAATGACATGAATATTTAGTCACTTTATGAAAAGGGAAATCCTACGACACTGAGAGAGAGGGAGAGAGAGAGAGAGAGAGAGAGAGAGAGAGAGAGAGAGAGAGAGAGAGAGAGAGAGAGAGAGAGAGCAAGAGCTGTGAATGAATCTCTCAAGTTCAGCCCATAAATCGTCCTGCCGTTGCTGAGAAAAAAGCTTTGTCACACCAGCCTCATCCTGGGAAAGTTCGGATGGGAATTGTGAGGAAATTAATGAATTGTTAAGGAAGCGGAATTAAGCACACATAAACTGATAACTCGATTTGCTAGTCTGATTACTTCATTATCCTGTTAACAGTCACTGTCCCAGTAGCAGAACACAAGGCTCGCTTGATTTATTGCCCTCTTGATCTGAGTGTCTTCTTTAAAAAGGGATCAAAGAGATCAAGAGTGATTTCTCCATTGCATGCAACTGAACGATTATTTATGGCCTCATACGAGTTCAGTGGAGTCCAGTCTCTCTCTCTCATCATTTAAATGTATGCATTTGGCAGATGTTTTTATGCATTTGCATTTGATCAGTTCATGCATTCCCTGGGAAATCAAACCAATGACATGCTGTGGTGTTTGAAAAAGCATTAACAGAACTGAGCGACATGAAAATCAATTCAAATAGACGTGCTGGTATTTGGTAATGCATTACCAATTGAACAACTTTGCATGTGTGCTGCATGAAAGAGGCATGTAACACAGGCTGGAGGTAAACTCTCCTTCCTCTCTACGCAATCTCAGGACTGGATGAACCCCATATTTCCCTCTTTTTAAGAAGAGAGAGGACAACAAAAACATCATCCGTGCTTGAAGACTCCATTTTGTATTGTTTTGCGAATTTTTCTGCAACAGATTAATACGCATCAGACTCAGTGTGCAAGGTTTCTGTGTGTGACAAATTTTTAGGATGACGAATACGAAAATTTCGTACTTAAAGGACCTTAAAGGAGAACTCCGGTCAATTTTAACATTGAGCTCATTTTTTTGTACATTTGGAGTGCTGTCAATACAGAGAACAACGACAAAAATCGGTGTTGCCTACACCGAGTTATTCTATTTTTAAAATTTGCACCCTGTTGACTTCAATAGGGCAAGTAGTAAGCCTGCTTTTTAGCCTCTTAACATCCTTTAAGTGTCATTACAAGTGCACAGAAAATGTGAGTGATTCCTTCCGAGTGAACACGGGTGGATCTGACTGCAGTAGATGTTAGAGATATTAATAAAAACGAAGTTAATTCAGCCAGCGCTCATACCTTTGTTTACATTCTGTTTTCGGTGGAAGGCCATAGTAATCGATTGTCGAGTTCACGCGCATAGGTTTAGTTACCAATGATCACGCGCGTGAACTCGACAATCGATTACTATGGCGTTCCACCGAAAACAGGATGTAAACAAAGGTATGAGCGCTGGCTGAATTAACTTCGTTTTTATTAATATCTCTAACATCTACTGCAGTCAGATCCACCCGTGTTCACTCGGAAGGAATCACTCACATTTTCTGTGCACTTGTAATGACACTTAAAGGATGTTAAAAGGCTAAAAAGCAGGCTTACTACTTGCCCTATTGAAGTCAACAGGGTGCAAATTTTAAAAATAGAATAACTCGGTGTAGGCAACACCGTTTTTTGTCGTAGTTCTCTGTATTGACAGCACTCCAAATGTACAAAAAAATGAGCTCAATGTTAAAATTGACCGGAGTTCTCCTTTAAAGACCCACTGAAGTGTCTTGTATCGCGCAGCTTTGTTTGATGCGTTGACGTAATTTCCACTGAAACAGGAAACTGAGGCGGGACATATTGAATGGCTCCTCCCCTTTTCAAACAGCCAATAGCATTTAGTTTCCCTCACAGACTGCTAGACGTACTTGACAGCAAAGCGAATCCGAGCGCTGATGATACTCTGGATTCAATAGTAGATGTGAATAAACTCTAGCCATTTCATTCTTAACCAACATACAGTTGGAAAACTGAATAAAACTCGAGCGTTTGAGCAACCGAACACACACTCACACACATATTACTCTGTGACGTGTCAACGCTCGCTTTGGCCAGGTGGTGTTTATAGCGTAGGGGGCGGAGCTTTAGATTCTAGAGAGCATTTGATTGGACAGAAGATGTGATGAGAAGCTGAAGTCTGCGGTGATGTCATAAAAATCCCTGATCCATTTTAGCGGAAGAGATTTATATCTCATAAATGCAAATTTTGTCATTGTTTGTCATAACCTTAAGGCTAACATACAGTATATTTATACTAAAAGCTAAAAAACTTACATTTTGATTTCGGGGGCCTTTAAGAACGTAAGTCAACCAGTATTTACATGTTTTCACACAGCATTTTAGATGTATGTATTCGCTCACTTCGGATAAATCTTTAGTTTCTGTAGCTTATTTTAAAACCGTACACCATGATAAAAGCTTTCCCAGACAGCAATATAGTGTCGGCCCAGATCCGGCCCACATCAGGTACACATGGATTCCACACAGTCCAGGTGTGGGCCGGATCTGGGCCAACACTATATTGCTGTCTGGGTTAGCAATTATCATGATGTGAAAATTTCATCCTGTGACATGCCTAAAATACCGAAGCTGATTATGGGCCCTATCATACACCCGGCGCGACGCAAGCGAAAGCCTGACGCAGTTTTCATTTTCATGTCCTGCGCCGCGTTGTTTAAATAGCAAATGCATTTGCGCCCATTGGTGCTGGTCTGAAAACGAGGTGTGTGTTCAGGCGCATTGTTGACGCGTTGCTATTTTGAGGAACTGAAATAGACTGAGCCATTGACCAACTGAAACCTGGTCTAAAGTCAGTGGTGCAGTATTAGTCGTTAGTAATGTGCGCCTATAGGCTGGTCCACAACACACGTACACTCTGCTTATTATACACACAACGACAGCACACAAACATGCCAAATATTAAAAATAAAAGAATGTAAAATATTAAAGGGGGGGTGAAATGCTATTTCATGCATACTGAGTTTTTTACACTGGTAAAGAGTTGGATTCCCATGCTAAACATGGACAAAGTTTCAAAAACTAAGTTGTACGTTTGAAGGAGTATTTTTGTTCCAAAAATACTCCTTCCGGTTTGTCACAAGTTTCGGAAAGTTTTTTTCGAGTATGGCTCTGTCTTACGTAAGATAGGGCGGAATTTCCTTATATGGGTCCTAAGGGCACTTCTCCGGTAAGATCGCGGCCGCGCGCGCACTCGTAGACCAGAGCAAGAGAGTGAAAGCAGTTCGCCATCAAAGCGCCCTGCCCGGCTTTTGGGAAGTCAATGTCACCAAAGAAGTGTGTTTTTGGTTGCCAGGGCAAGACAACCCTGCACAAATTCCCAAAGAACCCAGCGTTAAGGAACCCGTGGATGGAGTTTGTTTTCCTGAGCATAAACGGAGTTGTGTAGCTGTTTGTTCCCTGCATTTCGACGATGATTGTTTTATAAACAAAGCCCAGATCGTCTAATGCTTAAGGATCGAGCAGTCACAATGATAAACGTTCGCGGTCGTGCGTTGGAACCGGACGGTGAGTAACTGTTGAACAAATAATGTCTCTGTGTGTTGTCACTAGCTCGGTGCGTTAGCACAGCTAAGCTTCGCCCACACGGCCCGCCCCCAGCCGCTCGGTTTTTTCCGGAAAGACTCGGTACACCCTATCTTTCTTTGATTAATATAATAAAACAAAAGACTTTTTGGAGATATGAAGGATGCAATATTACTCTATAGGTACTCAAGATTAACAGGAGATTGAGTGAAAATGAGCATTTCACCCCCCCTTTAATATTGTGTTCATAAAGATATGGTGGAATCCGGCTTGTCCCGTAGATGGTCTGCTAGCGCTTTAACCTTGAGCACACACACACACAC
The DNA here is from genome assembly GCA_022829025.1 of Squalius cephalus. Taxonomy (NCBI): domain Eukaryota; kingdom Metazoa; phylum Chordata; class Actinopteri; order Cypriniformes; family Leuciscidae; genus Squalius; species Squalius cephalus. Next base: position 3,506,736 of record CM040800.1, on the reverse strand, counting down.
ACACACACACACACAGCTTTAACCTTATGCACAAGCAGATCCGTTTCCTCGCCAGAGAAGCGTTCAGTCTTCCCGTTTGAAAATTCCGCCATGTAAATAGTGAATCCTCCATGGCACGAGCACAACTGGCTTTTAAAGGGAATGGGAGATGAGACTCTGATTGGTCGTTACGCCCAAAACACACCCATTACTCATTAAGAGAACAGGGACAACCCTTTTAGACCATGCGCCGGGAGCGCCGACCATTTTTCCCGTCGTCAAACTAGCAAAAGTGGATTTGGACACGCACTAAGTGCACTTGCACCGTAAGCTTTAGACCATGAGCTTAGATGGTTAAAATAGGGCCGTGTGTGTGGAAGTCACTGACCGGCAGCGAAGCGCGCCTCCTGCTCGCCCTCGGACAGATGCGAGTATGACGTGAGGTGGGACTCCAGAGCGCTGGGAGCGTCCGTGGGTTTACACCAGCCCTTCCACTCGATCAGGTGTGCAACACGGCCCTGGGCCATCGCCGTGGGCTTCGTCACATGATCTTTGACCACCTGCGAGATTCCTGCACACACACACACACACACACACACACACATAGACTCAGGGGTCAGCAACCCCAGTGCTGCATAATACAAAATACATGAGGAATAATCCAGGTCATGGTGTCAGTCAGTGCCACACAAAGGACTCATCACATACGTGCGTGCGTGTGTTTACCACGAAGATCTCTTGTGTCTAAAGTTGTGTGTGTGTGTGTGAGTCAGGTTTGGTGATCTTTGTGGAGACCAAATGACCTACATTATGAGAACAATACAGCATCTCAATGTGTGCCTGAACGGAGACGCTTCATTATCAAATCTATTGTTATTTTCCATTATTGCTGGGACTTTTGTTACACTACCATTAATTAGCTTTAAATTACTCTGTTAACTATTGACAAGGTTTTAATAAGGTGCAACACCTACATCAGCAGCCGTAAAAAAACTAAACAGGTATTTGACTATTGGTGGAATCCAGTGACTATTAATCAGCACCTACAACAGCAGCTTAAGCTAAACTAAACTAAACTAAACTAAACTAAACACAAACTAAACTAAACTAAACTAAACTAAACTTAACTTAACTTAACTTAACTAAACTAAACTAAACAAACCAAACCAAACCAAACCAAACTAAACACAAACTAAACACAAACTAAACACAAACTAAACACAAACTAAACTAAACTAAACTAAACAAACCAAACCAAACTAAACTAAACTAAACTAAACTAAACTAAACTAAACACAAACTAAACTAAACTAAACTAAACTAAACTAAACTAAACTAAACTAAACTTAACTAAACTAAACTAAACTAAACTAAACTAAACTAAATTAAACTAAACTAAACTAAACTAAACTAAACTAAACTAAACTAAACTAAACTAAAAACTAAACTAGACTAGACTAAAATAGACTAGACTAAACTAAAAACTATACTAAACAGTAATTTCATGCTGGTTAATGTTAACCAATAATCAAATGCCCAAGTGAACTATCTGACAAGGTTTTAATAAGGTGGAACTCTTATTAAACAGCAGCTTAAACTAAACTAAACAGTGTTTACCGTGAAGTGAAGATCTAGCCAGCGCTGCGATCTCGTGAATGGTGAGAGCTCGTCTGGATTTAGGTAACATGTCGCTGCTGTCCTCAACATTTACCTAAGAGAAGACAACAAAACCCTGAGTTAAAAGCTTTAAAGAACACTTTCATTTCAGCAAAACAATCCAAACATTTCTTATCTGCATTTCAAAGATAGAATAGAACAGAACAGAACAGAACAGAACAGAATAGAATAGAATAGAATAGAATAGAATAGAATAGAATAGAATAGAATAGAATAGAATAGAATAGAATTCGGTCTATCAGAACAGAAAATAATTGTCTTGCCTAGATGGAGAAAACAGGAATAAAATAAAATAGAACAGAACAGAAAATAATAAACTAGATGACTTGACTAGAATAAAACAGAATAGAATAGAAGAACTTTAGTCCAGTAGAACAGAAAATAAAAATCTAGAACAGATGAAAAGAATGAGGACAGCTGAATAGAAAATAAAAGAATATGAAACAATAGAAATAATACATAATAGAATAGAATAGGCTAACTTTAATGCAGCAGAACAGAAAATGACAGTCCAGACTAGATGGGGGGGGGGGGGGGTAGGAGTAGAATAAAATAGAACAGAAAATAAGATGATTTGACCAGCATAGAATGGAATAGAATAGAACAGATGAAGAATGCGTACAGCTGAATAGAAAAGAACAGAATATAAAGTAATAGAAATAATACAGAATAGAATAGAAGAGCTTAAAAGAACAGTTTGATTTCGGCAAAACAATACAAACATTTCTTCTCTGATTTCTCATCATCTTGTCTAATAAAGACAAGCCTTTTTTTGCCCCATTTCTACTGAACTACAGCAGTGTTTAAGTCTGTGGATGTGGCTCGGGTAAGAGAGAATCCCTCAAGAGCAAAGCTCGCATGAGACTGTTCAGGTCACGGTGCGTGTGTAAGGTCACGTGTGTTTCTGTGTTGAGACGTTCGTGTCTTTATCATCCGCAGGGACTCGCAGTCGGCACGTGCACCTGGTGTGTTTGAGCGAGTACGAGGTTAAACGCATTAGCGGAAACGTCATGGCAAAGTTAATGGAGCGGATGGCAAAATAACAACGGATACATATTGAAATAAAAAACATGCGCAGTCCCCTCGAGATACACGCTGATTATTCCTTACATGAGCTGAGGGTAATAACACCGCTACAGTCTGCTGCCGTTCACACACACACACTCGCCTACTGCCCTACTGAACGGTGAGCTGAGATTCAGTCCCTGAGGAGCTCAAGCTCAGGAAAACAGCACAAACTCCATGAACTCCTACAGCAGGAGCTTTAGATCTTCGCCATTTACAGACGCTTTGTTAATCTGCGACTGGTGACCCCTGACCTCACGACATCACACACAGCCCAGACACTCACTGAATACAAGAGACCAAGATAGAATAGAATAGACACCGATAGAATAGAATAGACAAACAGAATAGACAAAGATAGAATAGAATAGACACCGATAGAATAGAATAGACAAACAGAATAGACAAAGATAGAATAGAATAGACAAAGATAGAATAGAATAGAAGAAGAATAGAATAGACAAAGATAGAATAGAATAGATGAAGATAGAATAGAATAGACAAAGATAGAATAGAATAGACAAAGATAGAATAGAACAGACAAAGATAGAATAGAATAGACGAAGATAGAATAGAACAGACAAAGATAGAATAGAATAGAATAATAGAATAGACAAAGATAGAATAGAATAGATGAAGATAGAATAGAATAGACAAAGATAGAATAGAATAGACAAATATAGAATAGAACAGACAAAGATAGAATAGAATAGAAGAATAGAATAGACAAAGATAGAATGGAATAGATGACGATAGAGTAGAATAGACAAAGATAGAATAGAATAGACAAAAGACAGAATAGACAAAGATAGAATAGAATAGACAAAGATAGAATAGAATAGACAAATATAGAATAGAATAGACAAAAGACAGAATAGACAAAGATAGAATAGAATAGACGAAGATAGAATAGAATACACAGACAGATTAGAATAGGCGAATATAACAAAATATACAGACATAATAGAATAGATGAAGATGGAATAAAAAATAATAGAATAGACAAAGATAGAATAGAACAGACGAAGATAGAACAGAATAGACAAAAGACAGAATAGAACAGACAAAGATATAACAGAATAGACAAAAGATAGAATAGAATAGACGAAGATAGAATAGAATAGACAAAGATAGAATAGAATAGACAAGACAAAGATATAATAGAATAGAAAAAGATAGAATAGAATAGATGAAGAATAGAATAGATGAAGAATAGAATAGAATAGATGAAGAATAGAACAGAATAGACAAAGATAGAATAGACAAAGATTGAACAGAATAGAACAGATGAAGAATAGAACAGAATAGACAAAAATAGAATAGAATAGCCAAGACAAATATAGAACAGAATAGAAGAATAGAATAGACAAAGATAGAATAGAATAGAAAAATATAGAATAGAATAGACAAGACAAAGATAGAATAGAACAGAATAAACAAAGATAGAATAGACAAAAATAGAATAGACAAAGATAGAATAGAATAGATGAAGATAGAATAGATGAAGAATAGAATAGACCAAGATAGAATAGAATAGAATAGATGAAGAATAGAATAAGATAGAATAGAATAGACAAAGATAGAAGAGAATGGATGAAGATACCTGTAGAATAGACAGACAGATTAGAATGGACAAAGATGGAATATAACAAAATAGACATACATAATAGAATAGATGAAGATAGAATAGAAAAGAATAGAATAGAATTCAGTGTATCAGAGCAGAAAATATCAGACTTGACTAGAATAGAATGGAATATAGAATAGAACAGAATATAAAATAATACAAACAATACAAAAGAGAATAGAATAGAATAGAATAGAATAGAATAGAATAGAATAGAATAGAATAGAATAGAATAAAGAGGAATTAACAGTCTAGACTATATGGATGGGTATACAGTAGAGTAGAACAAAATAGAAAATAAAGAATAGAATAGAAGGATTTCAGTGCAGTAAAACATAATAACCGTCTACACTACATGGATAATGAGTACAGTAGAATAGAATGAAATGGAACAGAATTGAACAGTATAGAACAGAACAGATAAAAGTAGACTAGACTAGAGCAGAGCAGACTGCAAAACAGACTATTCTACTCTAATCTAGTGTCAGACTGAATCTCGACTTCTCTATTTACATGCAAAGCAACCCTCTGAGCAGAGAGAGGGACACACACACACACACACACACACTCACACATATCCACAGGTTTTATAACAGCAAACACACTGTAATTACAGCACAAGCGCTCGACATCTGGAGCCTCCTCCGTCTGTCTTTGAGGCTGAAATACACATGCATATCGACACACACACACTTACACACACACACACAAACACACACACATAGGCTATACATGTAACACGAACCCCACGGGTTCCGCGCTTCAGCGACGCACGAGCACGGCAAACGGCCAAAGACCCGCTTCAGAACATTCCCAAACATCATCTGCCTCTCAAACGCGCGCGCGCGCACACACACACACACACACACACGATGAACAGTGAGCAGTGATACCGGCTCTCCGCTCGCTCCACACAGGAACAAAAGCTTCTCCATGGAGTCTCCTCGTCCTCACCGACATCTATTTCGCGGGAACTCGGAGAGAAACGAGCATTTCTATAGCAACCAGTCAGTCGCCATGGAACGACTTCTCCAAGGATACGGTGGAATGATGCTCGATGACGTCACATGCAGCACGTTTGATCATCTGTCTCTCTCTCGTGCTCTCTCTCTCTCATGAACACACATGCAACACGCACACACCAACCAATTGCATTCCACGTCATGACACCTGTCTCTCTCTCTCTCTCATGAACACACATGCAAACAGCACGTTACACACACACACACACACACACACACACACACACACACACACACACACACACACACCAACTGCATTCCTCGTCATGACACCTGTCTATCTCTCAATTCAATTCAAATGAGCTTTATTGGCATGACACACACACACACCTCCAAAAAACTCCTTTGTACATTTGTATCTATACATTCAGATTCTCTCTCTCTCTCTCTCTCTCTCTCTCTCTCTCTCTCTCTCTCTCTCTCTGAGATCCTCCTGTTTTGCAGCACCACACCACTGTTTACTTGACAGTGCTTATATTTTTATATTAATTTATTTTATATTACTTTATTTATGTTACTATGGTTCTCTATTGGTGGGTCATGACTCAAAATGGGTCATAGATCTGATAAGAAACAAAATATGTACAGTATATTAATTAAAAATATTAGAAATTTAACATTTTATACTTGCACTTACAGACCTACTGTATATAATACCCATTTATCTGATATATGACATTTTATTAGTTAAATTGATACTATACATATGTATCTGTCCATTTAAGAAAATGTTTTGAACAAATGTTTGACATTCATTTCTTTGATTAATATGGGTCATAGATAAGAAAAAAAAACTATTTTATTAATAAATATTAATACAGATATTTACGCATTAAATATTTATTTTATCTTACATTTATACTGTATAAAGTATAAATTGAAAAATTATAGTTTTATTATAAGAGCATACATTTATTTATATATGCAGATTTATATAGGCCTATATAAAAGTACATACATATTTAGTTTATATTTATATTTAAATGTATACTATATAAAATAACAATTTTCCTAACATATAGCCTATTCATATTTTGAATAAATAAATGAAAAATATATATTTTTAATAATTAAAGAAATGTATATCGTATATAGTATAAACTTACATATAAAATAAGTATAATATAAATGCTGGTATAAAGAGGTAAAAGCACACTGAAGTCCTGTGGGTTTATTCCCTGTCGAGCGACATGAAGTCAAGGTAAAACACATTAGTGCAGCGACGCTGTGAATTCGGTTTGGAAAAAAAACACATTAAAGAATTAATTGCTAATTACTCAGAATGACTCGTGAATGATTAGACGACTAACTAGTGAACATTTAATGAAAGTCAGAGGCAGGAACGAGTGCAGCGCAAGTGGCCCGGGTTAATTAGGTCATTATCCATCCGAGGAAAGCTGAGAAAACAATTTTCTGCTCCGAACGCTGAGTCTTAATCAGCTCAGATCTGACAGAGCGACGCGCGCGTCAGTGAGGGCGTTGGGGAGGCGTTGTGTGACCATAATGATGACAGGAATAGCTGGTGAACGCCAGGCCTTGGAGCGAGATGGCGGAAGCATTGAATAATGGCGCGTTCAAGTCATCTCGTAAAGATCGTATTTATGAGTTGAATGTCGTAAATTCGAGTGGGAAGCTCGGGATTTTCTGTAGGTCCCGATCTTTACGAGTTGTGGGCGTGTCAGTGAGAATCATGGCGGAATACCACAACACTTAAAGCTATTTAGCAGTGATATTGTCAGGCTTTTCTATTTACAGCGAAGTAAACTGATTGCCTGCACAGAATATGATAGCATTATATATCATGTAACGAAAAAGTTTGCAGTGGCTTCATAAATTAATTAAAAACATAAAAAAGCAAAGCACACCTGATGCACATTTCTTTGTCCTTCATTGTTTGTGTAATTTGTTAAGAGAAAGTACACTCTTGACGAAAGTGACTTGAACGCACCATTAATCAGCTCAGATCTGACAGAGAGTGTCGCGCTCTCGTGACGCGCGCGTCAGCCACAAGTGAGGGCGTTTGGGAGGCTTTGTGTGAATGATATATCATATATAATGATGACAGGAATAGCTGGTGAACGCCAGGCCTTGGAGCGCGATGGCAGGAGCGTTGAATAAGTGTCCCACTTTCCGCTTTCAAACGCGCCAACGCGCGACGCGGGGCGAATGACAGGAGAGGAAGGAAAGGGAAAAGGGCGAGTGCCGGTTCCGGACGCTGTGAAGTATATAAATGGAAATGGAACAGATTGAGAGGAAACTTTGGCACCTTGAGGTAACGGTCCGAGTGCCCAAATGTCCCTCCCAGGCCGCGCGCCAAACTGGTCCGCGTGTTTCCCAGCAGCACAAGGTCTGAGGAGGAGCTCCTCGCGCTCCAGTCCACGCGCAACCCGTCGCCCGCCACTGTGGGGAGAGAGGATCGAGCTCAGCCAATCAACACTGACCCCACGAGCCAATGCACACTGCCATGGCAACCGCACCATCACCATCCCACTGATACCGGGGTGATAGATAGATACCTAAAATACCCTGGACCACTAAACCAGTCACATGGGCCCATTTTTTTTTAAATTGAGCTTTATACATCATCTGAAAGCTGATTAAATAAGCTTTCCATTGATGTGTGGTTTGTTATGATAGGACAATATTTGGTCGAGACACAACTATTGTAAATCTGGAATCTGAGGATGCAAAAAAATGGAAACATTGAGAAAATCTCCTTTAAAGTTGTTCATTTATGTTGGCGATTGTGCAGCATTCACTCACACAAATACATGTTTTATATATTTACAGTAGGAAATTTACTAAATATCTTCATGGAACATGATCTTTACTTAATATCCTCATGATTTTTGGCATAAATGAAAAATCGATCATTTTGACCCATACGATGTATTGTTGGATATTGCCACAAATATACCCGTGCGACTCGAGACTGGTTCTGTGATCCAGAGTCACATATGACCCCAGCCATGGCAACCACACTACTGGGCTGTTATATTATAGATGGATAGATACCTAAAATATCTGATTGCTCACTGAAAAAAATGGTGCTGAAACAATTTTCACCCAGAAATTGCTAGTAGATTTCATAAACAATTACAAAGAAATGGCAAGTAGAACATTGAATTAAATAATTTTAATTAGAAAGACTGATTTGCTATTTTCTTTTTAAAACGTACTTCAATAATCTTTGTTTTATTTACAAAAATTTTTTTTTACAGTGTATATCTATATCTATCTATCTATCTATCTATCTATCTATCTATCTATCTATCTATATATATATATATATAATATAAATATATAATTAATGTGAATTCATATAAATAATAGTAAATATTAAATAATATTAATAGCAATTAATAATAATATAATTAAGATTATTATCTATATAATATCCCAGGAACAATCCGATATTTTAGGTAGCTATCTAGATATAAACATTAATAAATAAATAAATAAATAAATAAATAAATCTTTATATCTAGATATAGCTAGCCTACCTAATATATCTGATTCATACTGGGATATTATATTAATAAATAATAATATTATAAGATTAATTATTTATATAAATTAAAATACAACAGCAATATTAATTCTATGCATTTCCATATAGTAAATTATACATTTAAATTACAATTAAAGAGAGACATATAGACAGATATATATTTTATAATCTTTATTTCTATCTATAGCTAGCTACATTTCTACTGGGATATTATATAAATACATAATAGTAATATTTGTATTAATTAATATTATTTTAATATTTTAATTATTAATATAATTTAATATCATAATAGTATTTATATTAGAATATTATTGTTATTATTATTGTATTTATTTACATATAATAAAGTATATAAGAAATAGATTTAAATAGATATATACAGACAGTGTGACGAGATGTCCTTATCCCTTTTTATAAATACATTAAATTAAAATAAAACTGAGCACTTTCCTATAGTATAAAATACAAATCTGTTGCTTCCTCATACTAATGAAAGGCGGACTGAACACATTTATCCTGCATGTGCATAATTGTGTTACACATAACAGTGTTTTTACAAGTATATGCTGATGCTTTATTGGCTGTATGTTATAAAAATGAACAATCTTGCTTTTTGAAATCATCAAATCTAAACCTGACTTCAGGTGTTCAAATGAGGTCGGATTCATTGTATCCAAAGATCAATTAAAAAAAACTATTTCTCATGTTTTTAGTTTTTTAATCATGGTCATCTGGCCTCCACTATATGAACAGTTTCAGTAGATCTGATCACTTCACTTGATCATCCGTCATCTCTCTAATGCACTCATGCATTATCATGCAGAAGATGCAGGATCACTGACATCCTATACGTGACCCTGGACCACTAAACCAGTCACATGGGTCAATTTTCTGAAACTGAGATGTATACATCATATGAAAGCTGAATAAATAAGCTTTCCATTGATGTGTGGTTTGTTAGGATAGGACAATATTTGGTCGAGATACAACTATTGAAAATCTGGAATCTGAGGGTGCAAAAAAATCGCAACATTGAGAAAATCTCCTTTAAAGTTGTTCATTTATGTTGGCGATTGTGCAGCATTCACTCACACAAATACATGTTTTATATATTTACGGTAGGAAATTTACTAAATATCTTCATGGAACATGATCTTTACTTAATATCCTCATGATTTTTGGCATAAAAGAAAAATCAATCATTTTGACCCATACGATGTGTTGTTGGCTATTGCCACAGATATACCCGTGCGACTCGAGACTGGTGACGTGATCCAGGGTCACATATGGACAAACACAGAGTTTAGCTTTCTCCATTCATGTATTTCCACACAAACATGCTCCTTCTTGATCTGGAAACCTCTAAACTGACGGTCTGGATTCACGTTATGCAACAGGAGTTTCAGAGGAATGAAGTGTGTCGGGTGACTCGGGTCAGTCGCATGGAGAAAAGACCAAGAAAAATGATAGATTTTTCTATCATTCAGTTTGATGCACCAGCTGGAGCATCTCTGATCCTGATCGACTGACACACACGTCACACACACACAGATCCCAACGGATCAACACCACAGGCCTCCTCACATCTAATGTCACACACACACTCCCTCAGGTGAGGCTTATTAATGCGGCGAGACGTCATCACACGCCACAGATGACATCATTTCCTGTGTGCGTGTGTTCCCAGTTCATTAACACTTACATGTTGACTACATTCCCATGGGAAACGACAACTATATAGTGTTCAGATCTTATGTGCACAATGTCGAGAACTTGGACGATAACACTAGCGCTAAATATTTAAATCGTTCTAAATGTCAAAGTATAGCAGAATCCATACCGCAATTATAACCATAATGACACAAAGTAATGATATTGTTGGAACTATTTTTTTCTCTCCCTGATGAATCATAAAAACATTGACAGCCAATCAGAATCCATCCTGTTTTGAATCCAAAACTGCATTGAATGATTATAGTTATAGTTTTCATCCTTGGTGTCAGAACAGGCCTCAAGTCATATTTCATCACAAAATCATCCCAAAAAAAGAACATAAATTACATTTTGCATAAAGAAAATGAAGCCTAGGTGTAGGACCATTAACAATATTTAAAATCTATATTTATCATTTATCGATTTGAATGATATCATGACAATTAACCATTGCCCTCACCAATTCACATTATTTTAATGCAAATAGCTACAAAAGCAACAAAAACAATTCTCATTACTGTAATGGCAAAAAAAAAGTAAAAATTAATATTGAAAGACTATATATATCAGCATTGAGAATAATTAAAATGACAAATTTGTAAGTTAAATATCGGGAAACATTATAATCATGATAATTTGGACATTAAATATCCTTAATGTCACAATGCAAAGAATTATAAAAGAGGCTTCAATTTCCTTTTGCAAAATACAGTCATACCAGAAATTATTAATTAATTTTTTTTTACTGGGTGCAGGACACTATAGTTCATTTATGTAAGTTAGGATAGCAAGGTGTCTGAATACATTTTGGTTTGACTGTCTCATTTCTCAGTTCTTTCTTTTGATTTCAAGACGAAATATGAACCAGACATATGCTCTTGATACATTAGAAACATTTGTGACAATCTCTGTGAGTTTAAACCACTGTGTGTGTGTGTGTGTGTGTGTGTGTGTGTGTGTGTGTGAGTAAATGCGAGAGAGATAAAGGTCAGAGGTTAAAGCCCTAAGGTTTTGCTCGCTCTCCTGCGCTGCGGATCCGTGTCCCCTGCCGTCCCGTTAACACCCCGGGCTCAAATCGTGTTGAGTTTCACCTGATCTCAAACCTCTTTCCTAATGAGGGTCAATAAAACCCAATACATGCAGACAATACTAACAGTGACTGATGTCGACGACCACGGAGGTCCATCAGTCAGTCTGGACTCCAGCAGGGGTGTTCGTTTCTCTCACTGACACCATTTCACTTTTAACTTAATCTCATGGAAACATGCCAAGAGCTCATCCTCTCACCGGCCACTTCATTAGGTACACCTTGCTAGTAAGCGGGTCAGATCCGCTTTTGCCTTCAGAACTGCCTTAATTCTTCATGGCAGAGATTCAACAAGATGCTGGAAACATTCCTCAGAGTTTCTGGTCCATATTGTCATGATTTCATCACACAGTTGCTGTAGATTTATCAGCTGAACATTAATGATGTGAATCTCCTGTTCCTCCACATCCAGAAGATGCTCTATTGGACTGAGACTGTGGAGGCCGTTTGAGTTTAGTGAACTCATCGTCATGATCAAGAAACCAGTTTGAGATGATTTTGTGACGTGTGTGTTTATCCTGCTGGAAGTATTCATCAGAAGATGGTCTACTGAGGTTATAAAGGGAAGGACATGGTCAGCATCAATACTCAGGTAGACTGAGGCCTTTAAACAACGCTACTAAGAGGCTCAAAGTGTGCCAAGGGAAACATCACCACAGCATTAAACCCCCAGAAGCCTGACCACTGATATAAGGCAGGATGATCCAGGCTTTCATGCTGTTTACGCCAAATTCTGACCATCTGAGTGTTGCAGCAGAAATCCAGACGCAATGTTTCTCCAATCGTCCGTTGTCCAGTTTTGTTGAGGCCATGTGAATTGAGGCCTCAGTTTTCTGGTTTTCAAGGTTTGACATGTTCAGAGATGCTCTTCTGCGTTCAGAGATGCTCTTCTGCGTTCAGAGATGCTCTTCTGTGTTCAGACTTCTGTGTTGAGATGCTCTTCTGTGTTCAGAGATGCTCTTCTGTGTTCAGACTTCTGTGTTCAGAGATGCTCTTCTGTGTTGAGATGCTCTTCTGCGTTCAGAGATGCTCTTCTGTGTTCAGAGATGCTCTTCTGTGTTCAGAGATGCTCTTCTGTGTTCAGAGATGCTCTTCTGTGTTCAGAGATGCTCTTCTGTGTTCAGAGATGCTCTTCTGCGTTCAGAGATGCTCTTCTGTGTTGAGATGCTCTTCTGCGTTCAGAGATGCTCTTCTGCGTTCAGAGATGCTCTTCTGTGTTCAGACTTCTGTGTTGAGATGCTCTTCTGTGTTCAGAGATGCTCTTCTGTGTTCAGACTTCTGTGTTCAGAGATGCTCTTCTGTGTTCAGAGATGCTCTTCTGTGTTGAGATGCTCTTCTGCGTTCAGAGATGCTCTTCTGTGTTCAGAGATGCTCTTCTGTGTTCAGAGATGCTCTTCTGTGTTCAGAGATGCTCTTCTGCGTTCAGAGATGCTCTTCTGCGTTCAGAGATGCTCTTCTGCGTTCAGAGATGCTCTTCTGTGTTCAGAGATGCTCTTCTGTGTTCAGAGATGCTCTTCTGTGTTCAGAGATGCTCTTCTGTGTTCAGAGATGCTCTTCTGCGTTCAGAGATGCTCTTCTGTGTTCAGAGATGCTCTTCTGCGTTCAGAGATGCTCTTCTGTGTTGAGATGCTCTTCTGTGTTCAGAGATGCTCTTCTGCGTTCAGAGATGCTCTTCTGCGTTCAGAGATGCTCTTCTGTGTTCAGAGATGCTCTTCTGTGTTCAGAGATGCTCTTCTGTGTTCAGAGATGCTCTTCTGTGTTCAGAGATGCTCTTCTGCGTTCAGAGATGCTCTTCTGTGTTGAGATGCTCTTCTGCGTTCAGAGATGCTCTTCTGCGTTCAGAGATGCTCTTCTGCGTTCAGAGATGCTCTTCTGTGTTCAGAGATGCTCTTCTGCGTTCAGAGATGCTCTTCTGCGTTCAGAGATGCTCTTCTGCGTTCAGAGATGCTCTTCTGCGTTCAGAGATGCTCTTCTGCGTTCAGAGATGCTCTTCTGTGTTGAGATGCTCTTCTGTGTTCAGAGATGCTCTTGTGCGTTCAGAGATGCTCTTCTGCGTTCAGAGATGCTCTTCTGCAGACCTCAGGTGTATCAAGTGCTTATTTGAGTTACTGTTGCCTTTCTATCAGCTGGAACAGTCTGGTCATTCTCCTCTGACATCAACAAGCCATTTTCACTCGCAGAACTGCCGCTCAGATATTTTCTGTTTTCCGGTCCATTCTCTGTAAACCCTAGAGATGATTGTGTGTGAAAATCCCAGTAGATCAGCAGTTTCTGAAGTACTCAGACCAGCCCGTCTGACACCAACAATCATGACACGTTCGTAATCACCTTTCTTCCCCATTCTGATGCCCAACTTCAGCAGATCATCTTCATCATGTCTACATGTCTAAATGCATTGAGTTGCTGCAATGTGATTGGCTGATTAGATATTTGCATTAATGAGCAGTTGAACAAGCGTACCTAATAAAGTGGCCGGCAAGTGTGTATATACAGAGATGGACTTTTTATTGGGAGGGTCCGTGGCTCTTACATTGGAGGAAGTGTAATGACTAACTTGGATCACGTGAGCCTTGATAACCAATCACATCACAGCCTTGAGGTCGATGAATGTCATTCAGAGATGTGCGACAGTCAATCACTGTTTACCATAAATGAACGAGAAGTGCGTAAACTAAATCAAACCTGTCCCGCAATTGTCCGTGACTTCTCTTATAAAACAGCATTTCTTTCATGTAAACTCAATCCAAAATGAATATTTATGAGCAAACATGTTGAAGATTAGCGAAGAGGCTGTCGATTCATTAAATGATAAGTTATTTCCACACAAAAGTGGTTTATTAAGGGTAGTGAAGCCTCTCCTCTCATTGACATCCATTAGAAAAACGGCCTCTGGTCACATTCCCTGCGCATGTATATTCAGTAGAGGTGCAGCGGATCGTAAAACTCACGGTTCGGATCAGATTACGGTTTTGAGTCACAGATCAGATCATTTTTCAGATCAGCAAAAAAATAAAATAAAAAAAATAATAATTTGGTGGGTTGTTTGGGGAATGTAACTTTGCTTTCTTTGCACTTTGCAAAGTACCTCGATTCCACAGCAAAAACTATTAGCCTTTAATAATCAAATATTATTAAAGACAAGAGAATAGTCAGTATTAAAATAAGAACAAATACAAAAGTTACAAGCATACACTGATAAAAAATGATTTTGTGGTAAAGTAAATACTACAGAAAAAACAATGTAATTTGCATGAAAAAGTTAGTTCAGGCAAGAGTTAAAAAAATTAAGTAAATTCTATATTAGTACTCAATTCAAGCATGTAGAAATGAAAACGTAAATATCAACGTTATAAAATTAAGTAAAATTACTCAACTTTTCTGATACTGGTGTTCCCATCATGCACTGGGCCTTGAATAATTAATGAGGTTGATTTTTCACTGTTTTCCAGCTGTATTTACACTGTTTCATCATTGCTTTTGTTGTTAGGATTAGTAACAAGCCATTTTGTGACATTTGGAGTTCATTTTCTACTCAAAATGACACATTCAAACACAAAAACGATCCATCAAATGTTACCGTCATTGTGTATTGTCTACCAAGTATTGAGGTCTCTGCGTTCACATGGCACTTAACATCTGATATGTAGATATGCTGTCGTAAACAAAATCTATTGTATTAGTTACTTAATACTTAGGTATTTTTAAATAAAGCATATACTTTTAAAGTGTGGCCTAATTCAATATTATATTTGAGTTTAAGTGGAATGTATTGCAAAGGAAACTTCAACTAAATAAATATTACTCAACCTTTTACTAGCCAAGTTAAAATGACTTATTTTCTTTGTTACTTTCACTTAACTTAGTTAAGTAAAGTTTACTTAATTCCATTTGTGAAATTTACTTAAATATTATTCATGCAAAAAACTTGCCAAAGAAAAATTAAGTAAATTTTACTTGTTTTTTTCAGATAAAATACAATATAACAACGTAGCAAATAAAGTAAGGACAAACAGTAATATTTAGGTACAGAAATGTAATCATTAAATGTAAAATAACACTATAGTGTTCACTGTATAAATTAAATATAAATGAATCTTTGTTAAAGCTGTGATCTCTGAGCTGAGTGAGTGAGTGGAGGCGGGGCTCATTTGCATATTCATAGAACCGCGTATACTAAATGAGGAGAATGTAGAGTTGCGTTCAAGATATTTTAAGACATGAAGAAAAAACGTTTAAACATGTCATTTTGGTAATCAAAGATAATATTATTGACTACAGGGGGACTTTACGACATAACCGACTGTGTTCGTGAGAATACTTGCTATTTTAACATAATTTTGTGTATGTGTCCATTCGAGCACCGAATTGATTTCTCTTGCGCTTGAATAATTATTTTGCATATATAAATACACACATATGCATGTATATATTTAAGAAAAATGTGTTATTTATATATAAAATATTTATATTTATATATAATATAAATTATATTGTATATACATGCAAATATTTCTTATACATGCATATGTGTGTATTTATATATATAAAATAATTATACACAGTACACACACATATATTATGTAAACAAACTTTTATTTTGGATGCGATTAATCATTGCCCAGCACTAATACTGTATGTATATATACAATTTCTTACTTTTTATCTTGAGGTGAAACGTAACCTAGACCGCTTTTAGTGAGATTCTCTCTGGATTAATGTCAGATTGATTGCCAGACCTGTTGCTGAAAACAGGGAGGCCGATATTATCTTCAATAACATCAGTAGCGTCTCTGCATGAAATCAACAGGGCGCTTCGCTGACTCACCGACACGATTTTACAGACGCTTAGTTCTAGTGGAGTGACCCACAAACAAATCAAACAGAAGAGCCACCTGATGAGAGCCAGACTGAGAGCTGAAAAATTATTCTTGTGTCCAAAATCCCTGGTCCTCCAACACACGATCCTCTCTAGCAAACCGTATCACATCCATCTGGTCGTCGCCCCACGCCGGGACACGGAAAGACTGCAGGCCACCGGTGGACCGGGCCATCTGGGGCCGGAGAGATGACCTCACTCAGTCTCGATATACATGAAGCTCTTTCATGAGCGTACGCTCCGTCCTTGTCCTGATAACCGTACCGAGACGAATCTCCCATCCTCGTCCTTTCCAGGGTGACAGCACAACTTATAAAGCGTGGCTGTTCTCAGGTCAAAGCTGATGCAATCTGACTCCGCTGGAACTGTTTCACACTCTTATGGAGGTCATTATTCCTGCAATTCATTCAATGCAATCTGAACTGAATTGGTTTTTATAATTGATTCATTTAATAACAGACACTGTTGACTGACTCAAGCTGAATAACAACACTAATGTCTTATTTAGAGAGGCTTTACAGCAGAATTTGAATTTGCATCAAACTTTACCAAACCAACACACTGAAATCCTTTTTCTTTGACTAAAATTTAGTCAGTATCTCCTCCAAGAGCTTTAAAGCTACAACCAACAATCTCGGGTCAGACCTTCAGACTTGTCTGACTTGGGTTGTTATGTCTTTTCTAACTGATCAGACTTACGGTTTTCGTTAAATGGACAATCAAACCTACGAAAAATCCCATAGACTTACATTGAGGGGGTCAAAACTTTTATAGAACAACTCTAATAGAGTATTTAAGCTTCATACACCAATTATCTATCACTAGCAAAGCCTAGCAACTATGATGCTAAAAATTACTAGACTACAAAGACTACAAATGTGCTAAAAATGTGCTAGCAACAGGCTAAAACAGTGCTAAAACATGCAAATTCATGTTAACAATGTGTTAAAACTTGCTAACAACATGCTAAATCATGATAGCAATGTGTTAAACATACCAGCAACATACTATTTCATTATAGCAACATGTTAAAACTTGCTATCAATGTGCTAATTCATGCTAGCAACATGGTGATTCATGCTAATAACGAGTTAAAACATGCTAGCAACGTGCTAATTAATGCTAGTGAACTTGACTGTCTAAATGTCACACTAAATTGTGTGTAGCATTTAATTGCAATGACATTTCAAACATTTTCACAAAAATGAGAGAGTCTTATTCTTCTGAGAGTGATGAAAGTAAAGGTTGTGTGGAAAGCTGTTATATGGGCGTGTTTTATGCAAATTACTAACCTTGTGCACAGGTCGCTCGTTTAGAGTACATTAACTATAGAATGAGGTTAAGAACAAATTCATGTGCATACGTTCGTGTTGTGAATTAGTTCTTCTGTGGGTAAAATACAAATAATTCACACAATTATTAGTATATGAGACCCAACATATAGTATTTGTGTCTTTGAAGACGAACTAAAGTCTTACAAGTTTGGAACGACATTAGGGTAAGTAAATACATGCACTATCACTATCACTTTAAAATAACAATTTTTTTTTTTTTTTCTTAGTCTGAAGAACATTTGAAGAACGTTTTTTCTATTATAAAGAACCTTTTGTGGAGTGGATGTTAAAGGTTCTTCATAGAACCACAAATGCCAATGAAGAACCTTTATTGTAAGTGTAACTCTTCACAGATAAAGGAACATGATCAGTTATCTCTCCTGTCTCAGCGAGGATGCCAAACCTTCACCGGCACGTTTATCAGCAATTAACGGGACGCGACTCTCACGCGACAGGAGTAATGGCGCGTGCAGGTTTTGTGTGACCCCGGTATCCTGATATGTCATTAATAATTACAGCACGAGATTAAGAAACGATTTGCGTGTTGAAAATAAATCTGAGGTCATTTGTTCGAGACTCTCGGAGTGGAAAGGCGTTGGATTTAGTTTTTTCCGTACTCGTTTTCTTATACGGGAGAGACCTGGACGTTAATCATGATGGACAGGATTAAATTAACATCAGCGTCAAGCACTAGTTGCATGTATTATTTCTTCAAATATGGACACTTTTGAGCCTGTGCACATTTTTTTATAAATACACTTTTCAAATTTAGTACATCATGCAACTTAATTGCAATGACACTTCTAATATTTTTGGAATAAAAAAAAAGAAGAGAAATCTAAAATATATAGGCCTATATAAAATAATTTGAAAAGTAACAACAATAAATAAACAGATTGGACATAATTGAATTAATGTCAAGCACTAGTTGCATGTATTATTTCTTCAAATATGGTCAAAAGTGTCCATATTTGAAGAAATAATACAACTATGCTTGACGCTGATGTTAGTTTAATTCTGTCCAATTCTGAATAAGTTTCCAATTCACTTTTAATGTGACCTTCATAAATTCTGTTAGTTTGGTAAGGCTTTGTATTACAGTGTCCTTGTTACATGTATGTACCATAGTAATAGCAGTAAATTATGCATAATTACATGCAACTAACCCTCAACCAAACCCTAAACCTATAGTAAGTACATGATGTTAATTAATATTACTCAGTACTTAAATATATAATTACACTGTAACAACGACACCTTAAAATAAAGTGTAACCCACTTTATTTTACAATGACGTAGTTAATAACTGTAAATTATGCATAAGTAACTAAACCAAACCCTAACCC
>CM040800.1:3469996-3482496 GCA_022829025.1 Squalius cephalus | reverse complement strand
GTGTGCTGTGTTACAGCGCCACCTGTAGGTCACCTCAATCTCTTCATCTCAATGCCACAGAGAGAAATAGATGTAGCCTTGCTGTCTAATACGCATCACATTAACTGCAATGGAACCGTACACCTATTATAAACGCTAGACTAATAAGCATAAAAATACACAGCACACACAAATATTGTGTAAAAATAGCAACATTTTCACTGAGCTCATCATATTCCTCACAAAGACCATAAGGCAATGCCAGAATTATATGCAAGTTCGCAAACACGTGCACAAGTACAAGCACGCAGTTTTGCTGTAAAGTAACGTGCGTTACTGTAACGAGTAACGAATATCAGTACAAGGCCATTTTTTTCAACATTTTTGTGACATTATAAATCAGTGCTGTGTATATATGATTTTGCACTGACAATCATTTCTACCTCCATCACACGCAGAGCATCTTCACTCTCTTACTGTAACTTATTTCCACTAACCATCTGCATCATAAATGCACCACACATTATATAACACTCTTACATATGCATATATTTATAATTTATTGCTATCTGCATAATTACCGCCTACCTTAAGAACAGAGTAGCCTACGTATGTGATATTATAAAATGCTGTCTATTTAGGCAGCTCACTACCCAGCTAACACTTATGTAAAGGTTGAGATAAAACGTCCTTTAAAATAACATTTATAGAACGTTCTTATGTTGTTTGATATGATGTTGAGAGAAAACGTTCGGAGATCCACGTTTTTTTTTTGGGAACGTTCGTATGATGTTATTTGTATAGGCTTGATGAACGTTTTAAACAACGCTCGAATCACAATGAAACATTTTACGTTTTATTAGAAACATTGCAAATGTTTTAGAACAGATTTGTTAGCTGGGAACAGAGAGAGGGGTCCTGCCTCAGGAAAACCGTGAGGATTTGTGTGTGTGTGTTTGCTTCATGTCTACCTGTCGACAGGTGTAACCAATGCGTTAACACGCTTAACCAAGACAGACACACTCAGAAGTACAGCAGATGTTCTAACTGTTACATTAATGACTCACGGTCTGCTAAAAATAACCAGTCTTTGGCTGTGATTTATTATTTATAAGCGTGTGTGTGATAATGGCATCAAATCTTAATTATCCACACCGATCAGAGAGACTCTACCTGAGATGACGTCAGTATTCATCAGATGTTTTCATCAATAACACACACATTCAGTTTAAAGTTCCGATTCAACATAAATCAATGAAATGTTCTCTGATTAATTTCACAATTCATTTAATGATTCATCAGTGCGCAGCCAATAAACTTAGATATGGAGAAATAATATTAATCTATAAAGGATAGTCCCATCCTATTTATTTCTCACTCAAAATTCTGTTTAATTCAGGAATACATAACTTTTAATAATACATACATCCCAACTGACAAAAACACGTTTCTAAGAATATTTTTTGAACATTCAAAACGTCCAGCTTTTATGCTAACGTTTTCCCTCGGTTAGGTGAACGTTAAGGCAACATTCCATTTTAGAATTTTGCAAACATTATGTGAACGTCACTGCCCACTGAACGTTCTGAAAAATGCAACATTTAAAAAATTGTACGTCCAATATGAATGATGTATAAATAACGTTTTAGTTCTAATGTTTTGAGAGCATTATTAAAGACCGAATAACTTTAAACGAATCATCTATAAACGTTACTGGAAGAACGTTTCTTCGTAACTTTACCAGAACGTTCGAAGAACTTTCCCTATTCGCTAGGATGCATTATTAATATCTTTAATGATTAAATACAATATTTTATTTATTAAATTTAAAGGCAGCATAGAACTGAACTTCTGATAATCTTTTCTACTGAGTGAAAAGGCTTTACAGATGCAAACAGATAAAGTGTAGCCCCCTAAAATCAAAATGTACGTTTTTTAGCTTTTAGTATGAATATGTAAACCTTAAGGTTATGAATGAGCTGGTGTGCTCCAAAATAATGACAAAATTTGCATATATGAGATATAAGCATTCAAAACTTACAGTCTCTCTCTTCCGCTAAAATGGATCAGGGATTTTTATGACATCACCGCGGACTTCAGCTTCTCATCACATTTTCTGTCCAATCAAATGCTCTCTAGAATCTAAAGCTCCGCCTCCTATGCTATAAACAAATAGCCAAAGCGAGCGTTGACAAGTCACAGAGTAAAATGTGTGTGAGTGTGTGTTCGGTTGCTCAAACGCTCGAGTTTTACTCAGTTTTCCAACTGTATGTTGGTTAAGAATGAAATGGCTAGAGTTTATTCACATCTACTATTGAATCCAGAGTATCATAAGCGCTCGGATTCGCTTTGCTGTCAAATAGTCTCGCAGTCTGTGAGGTAAACTAAACGCTATTGGCTGTTTGAAAAGGGGGAGGAGCCATTTAATCTGTCCCGCCTTAGCTTCCTGCTTCAGTGGAAATTAGTCAACAAAGCTTCAAACAAAGCTGCGCATTACATGACACTTCAGTGGGTCTTTAAAAGAGTATTTCGAATGTTTTATTTCCAATAGTCTAACATGGTATGGAAGCAAAATAGAGCTCAAAACTGACCAGTGCATAAGAAAATAAGTTTATCCCTGTAGTGTTTTTCCATAAGAATTTATTTCACATTCTCAAATTATGATTGCTTGGTGAATATCTGCTGCTGCCTCTCTCTCAGTGCAGTAGAGCACTCATTAACACGCTCAGGATCACCGTCGTCATGGCGCAGAGGGGCGTGTCGGGGGCGGAGCTTCCCAGGTCAGTGGATGTAGGGAATCCCATTAGGCTCAGCGGTTTCAGCGCAGTGTTGCTGATTGGCACCGACGCAGGCCGCGTAAGCCATGGCGTGAGCGATGTAGTTCTGCTCATAAACGCCCTGGAAGAGATGAGCCATGGGGCCGCGGGCCAACAGCGCCACATCTTCCCCACCGTGGGTCTCAGTGTCGAGCGGGACGGCCGACTGCTGAACGTAATCCTTATCGGCTGAGAGAGAGAAAACCAGAATAAATACTCACACAACATCAGTGTTTTCAGCGAGCTAAGGTCAATTCACATTTACATTTAATTGTATAGCGTTTTTCACAATACACATCATTTCAAAGCAGCTTTACAGAAAATGCATGAGTCCACATTACAATTTAGAGTCTGTTATCAGAGGAAACTGTCTAAGTTATGTAGCGAAAGTTAGCGAAAAAAGTATTAATTTAACAATGTAATGCAGAAACATTGAGCTCACTGAAGTAATGGATACTTGTTTGTGCTGATTTTCTTACCGGTGTCGACGCCGCGGAGGTCTGGACGCTTGTTGTCGACGATTTTGTGTCCCGGTCCGTTTCCGTACATTAGAGTCGTGTAGGGTAAAAAGTCTGAGGCGAAGATTGGAGATTTACCTGAGAAGCAACAGATGATTGACAAGTGAGGATTATTGGAACCATTAGGAGACCCGTAACAACATTTTTGTGCCACAACGCCCCTAAAAACGATCAATCTGAGGCTACGTCTACATTAATCCGGATACATTTGAAAACGCTGTTTTCGTTTAAAACGCTCTCCGTCCACACTAGCGTTCTCAGGCGTTTCAGTGTGGATGAGAAACTTTTGGAAAATGCCTGAAAACACTAAATTCACCTTTACTGCGGATGCGTAAAGCCTCACAGAAGCTCACTGAGATGATACAGACGGAAAAATAAATAAAGTTATCGCGCAATTCTTCTGACAGGATAATTTTATTTAGCAGAAACTCTCAGCATTCACTGATGTGTCCAGGTCACTCTCACTCACTATTATATGTTTGGTCTAAAACGAAACTTCTCTCATGTTTTGCCGCAGGACAGCAAATGTGTGTAAATTCTGTCATATTTGCAGGACTGTGATATGAAGAGTGTGTGAAGCAACATATTTTAGCAACAGTGTGAAAGTGAATAACACATAACAGGCACAATACCGCTATAAATACCTCCGTTTTGACAGTCCACACTATAACGCGAAAGCGGCGGTTTTAAATTTATCCACTTTGGAGAGCGTTTTAAAAAAGGTTAGTTTTCATTAATGAAAACGCTGTCTCAGTGTGGGCGAAAAGCTAAAATGGAGAGAAAAAGATGCATTTTCAAATGAAAACGTATTAATGTGGACATGGCCTCAGATGCGCACACGAACAGAAACATACCCAGAATGCTGTTCCCTCTGAACGGGTAGCCGTTAAAGGTGAACGCGTGGGAGTGGTCAGCCGTGACGACTGTTAAAGTCTCCTCCTCATTGGTCAGCTCCAGTCCGCGAGCCACAGCTTCATCAAGAGCAACCGCCTCATGCAGAGCCATAGAGGCGCGACTGGCGTGATGTCCCTGATCAATACGGCCACCTGTGAAACCACACGAAGACCAAATCTGACTGATCAGTGCCAAATTACAGGTATTACAACTGGGCTCAATTGTTCAAACAATTTCCTTTTTTTCTTTTGAACACTCCATTTTTGAGGTTTGATCAAAATCCGTTCAGATTTCATTCAGATTATTTTACTTGGATGGATGGATATAGATGGATATGGATGCATGGATGAATATACATGGATGAATATGGATGGATGAATGTGGAAGGATGGATGTATATGGATGGATGAATATGCATGGATGATAGATGGATGGATGAATGAATGAATGTTTGAATATGGATAGATGGATGTATGAATATGGTTGGATGGATGAATATGCATGGATGGATGTGGAAGGATGGATGGATAAATATGAATGGGTGGATGTATGAATATGGATGGATGAATGTATGAATATGGATGGATGTATGAATATGGATGGATGGATGGATGTATGAATATGGATGGATGAATGTATGAATATGGATGGATGTATGAATATGGATGGATGGATGGATGAATGAATATGGATGGATGTATGAATATGGGTGGATGGATGGATATGGATGGATGGATGAATATGGGTGGATGGATGTATATGGATGGATGGATAGATGTATGAATATGGATGGATGGATGGATGAATATGGATGGATGGATGAATGGATGAATATGGGTGGATGGATGGATATGGATGGATGAATATGGGTGGATGGATGGATATGGATGGATGGATAGATGTATGAATATGGATGGATGGATGGATGAATATGGATGGATGGATGAATGGATGAATATGGGTGGATGGATGGATATGGATGGATGAATATGGGTGGATGGATGGATATGGATGGATGGATAGATGTATATGGACGGATGGATGATTGGTTTGTTTTTGGTTTCATTGATTGGTTATTCGTTTGATGGATTGGTTGTTTGTCAGTTGATGACCTTCTACCAGCAGGAAGAATCCTTTGGGATTTTTCTTCAGGATCTGAATGGCTTTCTCTGTGGTCTCTGAGATGGAGGGATCCATGCTGGGGTCTCTCTCCACATCAAACCTCAGATCCCCAGGCTCAAAGAGGGCTAGAGAGACAGAGAGGGGGAACATTCACTATTTTTCATTCACATTTTTGATGGATCTAAAGACCTTGAAACTCATGGCAACATGCAGCAGGATTATTACAAACTAAAACTGTTAAAACACTTTATAGTTAGGGTTAATTTAATTGAAATAAAGCTAAAATCAAATTAAAAAAAGGGACACAAAATATCAAAAAAGCTAAAATAATTCAAAATATTAGTATCTATAATAGCTTATAAATAATACTACATTTAGACTGGTATAAAGCTCATGATCTCAGTTCCTCAGGTTCAGAAACTCAAACCCTTCGGGATCATGTCTCTCTGGTCTGAATGAAGGACTCGTACCCATCAGGTAATCGGTCTTTTCAGGATCCACAGCGTCAAAGTCTCTTTTATTCCACACGTATCTCGCAACCTGCACAAACACGCCAAGGCAAAGTCCCATTAAAGGAAGTCATTTCAGTCGGCGGCCATCTTTAAAACGCCTCTCGCACAGCTATTTCAGTCATGCAAGTGACGCCTCTCTCTTTGAATGGGGGAACATCAAATTCTCCAAAGTTTGACTGTTGTCTGACAATAACTGTCTCATAAATATTGTTTCTAAATGCTCCAATCATGTAAAAAAACGGTCATTTTCAGGCTGGCCCAGCGCATTTGCAGTCGTAAGCGCATGTTTTAGAACATGTGATGACTTTAACAATTGGCGATTGGCTCTTTTATTTAGAAGGCGGGACTTATTCCCCCATATTGCGCATTGCACTTCTAAAATCCATCCAATCAAGTCCTACCTTCTGTTTCTCACTTGCTAAATTTCATGTTTCTCCTGGAGATATTTCACAAAATTAAGTCAAAGTGTTGTGAACGCTCTTCTGCTTCTCTCTCTCTCTTTACCTTTCCCTCCTTCATGCTCAGCCACTCATCGATGAGGCTTCTGTTGTCTTTTCTCTGTCCCTGTGCGCTCAGGTCTGCGGGATACTCCGGGTCGGGAAACCCTTTAGGCGTCATGTACTTCCGACCTCCTCCGATGATCACCTGCACACAGTCATCGGTTTACTCTGGAGTTTATGATACAGGCTCCGTTTTCATGTGATCTGATCAATTACAATGAATATGGACGGATGGATGAATAGATATGGATGGATGAATATGGATGGATGAATTAATGAATATGAATGGATGGATGGATGGATGGATGGATACAGATGGATGGATGGATGGATACGGATGGATGGATACAGATGGATGGATGAATATGGATAGATAGATGAATATGGATGGATGAATATGGATGATAGATGAATGTATATGGATGGATGAATATAGATAAATAGATGAATGGATAAGGATGGATGGACATGGATGAATAGATGAATGGATATGAATGGATGAATAGATGAATGGATATGGATGGATGAATATAGATGAATAGAAGAATGGATAAGGATGGATGGATATGGATGAATAGATGAATATCTTCCTGCACAGTCTAGTTTTGCTCTAGAGTTTTTGATACAGGCTCCGTTTACATGTGATCTGATCAATAACAGCAATAATGACATTTCATGAATGCACCAATAGGGTCACACCTCTCCCTCACACACACTCACACACACTCACATCTATATCAGTGTTTCTGAGCATCTGTGAGGCGATGTCCACACACCCTCCGGTGACGGCAGAAGCCGGCAGGTCAGAGTCGCTGTACCAGGTTCTGCTAGCGCTGTGAGCGTATGAAGCGGCAGGAGTGGCGTGTTGAACACGAGTGGTCGTCACTATACCCACAGACTTCCCTTAAGAGACACCAAAAACACATTCCCTCAGCTCAGAGTTAAGGCCTGTTAACACCAAGGACGATAACTATATTAATAAATATAGCTGCAAGCAGCAATTAATGGGCCAAACACAAAAAAGGCATGATGAGTTAAGCGAACATGGCTTGTAGCTTCAGATTAACTGCAACAATGAGTAATTAAAGACAGTGTTTTTTTAGGCAAAATGGCTGAGGAAACTAATACAATCCCTACTAATATGATGGAATTGCTTATTTTTGGTGCCGCTGTTATGAAATTGATTTTGTGTGGTCAGTGTGAGGTCACAATGAAACATACAAAGTGTCAATATGCCAAAGCCTTGCAGAGTTACAGCCTTAGAATCAGTTTGCCATTAAGTTTGTAGACGAGTTATTCGAGAACGGTTTGGTCAATCAAAAAAAGTTTAATTTCTTTTTGCCAGCATGATCTGAAGATGATCTGTGCCAATTTTGGTGAAAGTCGGACAAACGGTCTAGGAGGTGTTTGAAAAAGTAGGTTTTCGAAGAAATTCAAAATGGCGGACAGCGTTTTCGACAAAATTAGCCATAATTTACATGTTATGAGCCTTTTTGGAAATTTCATTATAAATTTTGACCCCAAGGTGGCACTGTTCCAAAACTGTGAGTAACTTTAGGACATGGTTCCGATGACTATTACAGAGTTCGGAACAATGCGCTAATGTAATCGTAAAATACAGCCATTTACAACTAAATTCAAAATGGCTGATGCCCAACACAGTAAAATTGGGTATCATTCGACTCTGTATGTAGCACTAAAGCAAAAGAAACCAGTTTTATGATTTTTAGGCAAACTGTTCAGCAGTTACAAGCAAAAATAGTGAAAATATAAGCGAAAATTTGCATATCTCCTGACCAGTAGGTGGCGCTGTGCTGAAACACTGCAAGCATAGCCTCAGATCATGCTTGTGATGACATGTACCAAGATTCGTCACATTACGCTAAAGCTTCATGGAGATATAGCCTCGCATCCATTTTGAGGAGCTCTTTGTTGAATTCGTTTGGGTGTTATTGGAGAACGGTTTTGTTTATCAAAAAGATTTGAATAACATTTTGCCATGACGGAAAATTTTTGTAAATATTGTATTGTCGTCTGAATTGTCATTCCTTGAGCCAAGGAATCAGAGGGAAAATTATTTTGTTTCTAGCCTTTACAGTTCAAAAGGTTCACTTAAACATAAGTGCAACTTTGGACAGTTGGTGGCGCTAGAGCGATTGAGTCAGATACTCCAAAATTGGTGTGTTTAATGTTCAGACTGTCCTCCATCTGTGTGCCAAATTTGATCATTATAGTTATTGTCCTTGATGTGAACGGGCTTTTATGCTGTTAATAATTTTTATTTTCAGCAGGATTTTTAACATTAATAAATAATTATTTATTAGTGTTAAAATCCTGCTAGATATAAAAAAATCTCATCCTTCAGTTGTTCATTTACAGCAGCATTCAGGTGATTATATGGCAAACACTATAAAGTATTGCTAGTATTTGAAAAAAACTTTCAATAAAAATGGCATACTTATATATAAATGACTGAAACGTTTCGTCTTTAAATGTGTTAGAGCCCTAAAATATTACTCATCTAATATGGATTGAAGGAATGTTTCCATTTTTTTGTTTCCAACAAAGATAACTCTTAATGTACAAATATTAATATTAAAACATTTCTTATATTTTTTTATTTATTATTATTATCAGTCAACATAGTGACTGTCAACATGTTTTTATTTTTTTTGTGAAATTTTCTTGCAATTTCAAGGGTCTTTGTTAATTAATTAAATTATACACTTTTTTCCATCACAAATTCATCAGGTCTTGGCCTGGTTGTAACAGACTAAATTAGTCTAAAAATAATAATACATTTTAATGTTCTCATACCCAAAGTGCTAGATTAAATTCAAATTAAATATTAAATATTGTCTAAATTATTAGTCTAAAATTAGCACAGAACGATCACTTAGTGGTTTCTTTGTTGCAAACGACTGCTGCTGGTAATGATCTGATATGGAGATTATTAGAGCATTTTGTAATACAACGTCCGTCATGAAAACCAGCCAACGATGAATGAAATTTATTTTTAAAATCTTGAATTATTCAGTGTGATCATGAATGAAATGAGAAAGAAGATAAATGAATTAATTTAGCACAGTAGATTTAATGGATGATTGATGAGCTTGACATTTGAAGCATTTTCAGATGGAAATACACACTTAAACTGCAAAACACACACTAACAGGAGGATGAGACAAATGAAATATGACCAAAATATAGAACAGAAACACTCTCTCTGCTGATAATAATGTTATGATAATGTACGATAAGGTTAAGTCAGTCAAGTCACCTTTATGTTTTATAGCGCTTTATACAATAGAAATTGTTTCAAAGCAGCTTCACAGTGATAAACAGGAAAGTAACCGATTATGATGAAAACTTTATCGAATTAGAGACAGATTCAAATTCTGCCATATTCAGTTGTAGCAAGGTTGGTGTTTTGTACATTTTTGTGTTTAAATTGTTAGTTTGACATCAACTCACAAACCCTAGTTTGGGAAATAATAAAGTATTTACTATTTGAAAACACAATAACACACAAACACACACACACACTTTGTATCAGCACTGTTCTGTGTTTATGGCTTAAATAACACTTAGATAAAAGATAATATTTAGAAGGAGAGAAGATAAACTCACACCTGCTGAAACACACTCAGATAAACTCACACCTGCTGAAACACACTCAGATAAACACACACCTGAAACACACTCAGATAAACTCACACCTGAAACACACTCAGATAAACTCACACCTGAAACACACTCAGATAAACTCAAAGTGAGAATGTTGGCTGTGTAATCTTTGAGGGAAACAGAAAGCTTTGTGTTTGCATGTCAGTTTGCTTTTGTAAGAGTGTGATGGTGTGTAATAGTGTGTACCTGCGTCTTTAGCCCATCTGAGGATAGACGTGACCTCGTTGCCCTTCTGTGAGCGACACACACCGTTACGAGCGGCTGCGCTCACGCCGACTGTGTTCAGGTTAGCTTTCACTCCACACAGATACGCTGTAGCCGTCGCTGCACTGTCAGGAATCTGGAAATCCACTGAGTAAACCTACAAACACACACTATAAGCCTTTGGTAGATTGATGCAGAGTTAATATCAATAACTAAAACTATTAAAAAAAACATTGTTAATCGAAATAATGCTGAAATATTCTAAAATATCAGTATTAGATTAACTTAAACTAAACGAAAATGCAGCCATGGCAGTGAACTGAAAAAAGTTGAAGCATTAAAGTGTCTAACTCGAAAAAAAAAAAAAAAAAAAATCTAATAAAATTATGACAGTATCAAATAATTAAAATTTTCAGCTAATTCAAAATATGAATACAAATTCTAATGGTATATAAATAATACTAAAACGATCAGTAAATAAAACAAACTAGTAAAAAAAATTGTTAATTGAAATTAAGCTGAAGTATAACATAAAATGTACTTAAGTATTACATTAAGTAAACAAAATGCTGCCTTGGCAGTGAACTGAAATAAGTTGAAGCACTAAAATGATTAACTGGAAATAAACTAACAAAAGCAGATAAAATTATAATAATACTAAATAGTAATATTTAAAAAAAAAAAAGCAAATATGAAAATATACAAACAAAAGCAAATTAAAATATTAATAAAAACTAAAATAGTATATAAATACTACTGAAACAACGTTTTGACATCCTGAAGAGTGAAACACTGACACTTTTGAAACATTGACCCGTTTAAGCGGTCCAACATGTCAACTTCTGACTCAACCAATGGAGTGAGATTGGGGGCGGGACTATCTGTTTGACTGGCCAATGACTGACCAGACTTAGGGAAACCTGTTTGAAGACAGTATTATTACCTTAGCAATTCATTTTGTTTTGCATTTTGAAAATGTAATTTTTGGATATTTAAAGTATGCTAACAGTGCGAATAAGGAGGCTTTTGTAATTAATTTGTTAATTTTATTAGTCAAATTTCACATTCATAAGTGTAAGTTTTCTAACAAAAAGCCCCTTTTCTTAGTATTCCTTAAAGAATTAGAAAATTACTTTTCTACTATTCAATCTAGTCCTAATGGAAAAGCTATTAAGAGTGTTCATTTGTGTCTTCAAAATCTTTGATACAAAGGTCTTGTATTTTTGTGAATGTTTATTTATTTATTTATTGTATGTTTTCTTTGCTCCTCTGGCTCCAAAATGTATGTTGTACTGTTAAGTTGTTTAAAGCATGAATAATAATAATAATAAAAAGTATTACCTTAGCAAGACCCACATACGGGAAGGTGTCCATGTTCATGACGGTCTCCTCTCCCGAGCGCTTCTGTAACTGGCCCTTTAAGATACGGGCCGCTGTGATGGTGGTCACACCCATTCCTGTTTAAAACACACACTCCATCAGCTCTACAGGCCACTCACACACTCTCACAGAGGATCAGGTTTAACACCAACATCTGAAATGGCCTGATCTGATTGGCTGGTGCGAGTCAGGCGGGAGGTTTTTTGATTGGTCTGGACAGTGTGCTGAGCTTTAAGGTAAAAACTATAGTTTTTTCATGCACTGGTCAATGTGGAGATGTTTGTCTATTTTGCTTCTATATAACATTTATAAATACTTTTAGTGTTAATTTTATTGCACTTTATCTATTTGTGTCTATTGATTTCAATTACAATACATAACTTTAAAAAGTTTTTTCTCCACTTCAGCAGCACTTACATATGCCAAAATTTACAGATTTATTCCTATCTATATACTAAAGGTTTTTACTGAGGGGTTTGTTCATATAACATTCGCCTTAAATATAGTTAACATTTTATTCCTTAAAAACGTGGTGAAAATGATTTTCTTTTACCTTTTGGCTGTTGAGAAATAAGAATACAAATTATAATGGTATATAAATAATACTAAAAATAATTGTTAACTAAAACTATAAAAACATGAAAACTAAAACTAAAAGCTGAAAAATAAATTAATATTAGATGAAAAACTTAATCTAAACAAAAGTAAGAAATGTTGCTAACTGAAATCAGCTTAAGTTGAAGCACTAAAATTACTAATTGGAAATAAAAAATGTACTAAAACTGAAATAAAAATCAATATAATTTTTTATTTTTAAATAACAACTACAAATTCCTATCTATTCTCTGATGTTTTTACAGAGGGTATTTTAAAAAATATTAATAAAAA
>CM040800.1:3434996-3464996 GCA_022829025.1 Squalius cephalus | reverse complement strand
TGTAAAATAAAGTGTTACCGTCTTTTGTAACATTATAGATGTCGACTGTCGCTTTTGATCACTTTAATGCGTCCCTGCTGTATTCAAAACATATGAAGGCACTCCCACAGTCTGTACAGAAAACATGTCTAAAAACCACAGATTAATAAAAGAAGACATGAATGCTAATGAAGAGAGTGAGACGTGTGCTGTACCTGATCCAGAGGTCATGGACGCCAGAACCAGCAGAACACTGACGGACACACACACACCGAACATGATGAGACCACAGCTGATCAATCAGAGGAAACTTACAGAAACGGCATTTATGAGTTCAGACATGTGACCTCTGACCCCTTCTGTGATGCAAACACCACCTCCACCAATCAGATCATGAACAACTCGAGAGTTCATGGACAGAATCTGTGAACAATAACTGATAGACACACTAATGAGTGACTGTAAATGTGAAGTGCATGAATAATTCACCGGTGCACCATTTAGGGTTTGATGATTATTAGTGACTGATATGAAGATAATTATGAGCATTTATGAAACAACGGCCATGAATGGAGATAAAAAACAACAGATTAACAATCAAACAGAGAGGTTCACTTATATAACGAAGATAACGCGCACAAATAACGATCAAAGTATAAACTGTATCAAATCACAGTCTTGTGTAAAAACACAATCTTGTGTAAAAGCCTGTCTTTATAAAACAAGAAATAGTGCTACAGTTCCTCAAACACAGCCTTTTAAAAGATTGAATAAACTTTCAAATTTTCAATGTTCTAAAAGATAGAAACCACACTTTTAGAAACTTTAAAAGGTTCCATTATGGGATCATTTTATGGAAAGCTGTTTTATATCAATTTATTAAATTGTAGTTACATTTTATTAATTAAACAGCTCATAAACATACTTTATCACTAGAAACTAAATTTAAGATAACCTGTTGAACATGAAAGTATTATGCAATCATTTAAAGGTGCACTGAAACGTTTGGCCATCTAGTGGTTAAAAAACAAAACTGCATGTATTTTGCAGAAGAACATTGTTTTGGTTGTGCTTGTGTACTGCTCATAAAACATTCACTATAGGCTTGAGAGGTTTATCCAGTTTAGATGAGAGGATCTCAAGCTGACTCGCTGAAGACGTTACTGTAGCTTTAGCCGCTAATAGACACGCTACTTCCTTGAGCATAAATTTCAGCACAGCGCTACAGCAACCATAATGAAACGATATTCACAATAGATAATTCTTTGCAGTGAACTCTGTTAGAGATACATATGACAGTTTGTCTGTTCAATTAAACACCTGTTGAGTAATTAAACACCATCTCAACGTCGCTTTTACAACATTTCAAACCCCTCAGTTCTCCATCTCTGAAAAGCCAAATTATGTTGATTCTTGTTTTATTACGAGCTCGTCTCGTTCTCTTTTCTCCAGCACAAATAGAGCTGGACAGACTGATTATGGATGATCATTTGCATTAAGACACGAATGATGCACGAGCAAAACTCATCTGTAAGAAATAATCTCAGTCCATAATCAATGCAGATATTTTTCCAAACACATTCAGCACATGATAAACGAACGTACTTCAAGCAAGATAACCCTCAAGAAAAGGAACATCAACACGCTTTTGTCCTTTTTTTCCATTGCAATGTTCTTTATTATCTTTTCCAGTTTCAAATGTGAAAAGAGGCATTAATTTCTCTTAATTAAATACTTAAAGCAAAAAAAAAAAAAAGCCAAAAAAAAAAAAGCCAAAAAAAAAAGAGAAATATTTACATAATTTCATTAAACTATAATCAATAACTAGAGGAGGATAATTGTACAAGCCGGGTGGTTAAACCGCAAAGAAAAAAAAAAAAATTAAATACATGAAAACAAAAGCCAAAAATTAATACATGGCATTAAAGTTAGCATTTTTATTATTGAAAAACAAAAAAAACCATCAAAACCAAAAAGAAAACATGTATTTACAAGGCGCTCCTGAAATGCATCTCCACTCCAAGGAGCTGAAAGGCATGTAGTATTCGTACTCTCATTCTCCAGCTTTTTTTTTTTTATTTTTTTTTTTTAGTTTTCTCCTCTTAAACACTTTATTTCTATATATATTTTCAAGTCGTAATAGTGATTTATTTTGTAAAGTCCACTACAGGTGCAAAGAGCACATCCACACGAGCTCCTCGTCACCCTCAAGTCTCTGCCTTCCTCAAAATATTATTATTTTTAATTTTTTTTTTTTTTTTTTTTTTTTAAGTTTGAATGATTTCTCCATTAAGTGTGTAAGGAAACCGTACGTTCAGGTCAGGTCGGCAGAAGCGTCTCGATGGCCAACAGCAGCAGCAGCAAAAAGGTCAAAGTTTAATGTTTCTAGCAATGTTTCATCGCCCAGAGCTGCAAAGAAACAACTGAAAACCGCAGCTCTGAAACAGGTGATGCCATTTGCATTTTTAATTAGATTTTCTGTCATAAAAAACATAGAAAAAGAGCTCAAATCACTCCACTAGAACTAAACAAAATCCCAAATTGAGGGAAAAAAACCCCGAACCAATCCTCCTCCGTTACAGCAACACGCACACGGTCAGCCGGTCCACGCGAAACTAGATCACAAATATAAAGGGATTCAAAACGGAAAATAGAACTCTGAGCAGCTTTCTGTCACCAGGAAGTGACATCATAAACAAACGATTCAATGAAGTGATGTCATCAACGTCCGTCTCCATGGCAGCAGGAGCGAGAAACGGGAAAGTAGCAATTCTAACAGCTAAAACTGCGGCGAGCA
The DNA here is from genome assembly GCA_022829025.1 of Squalius cephalus. Classification (NCBI taxonomy): domain Eukaryota; kingdom Metazoa; phylum Chordata; class Actinopteri; order Cypriniformes; family Leuciscidae; genus Squalius; species Squalius cephalus. The sequence continues at coordinate 3,462,220 of CM040800.1, read as the reverse complement.
GATAAGGCTTGTCATCCTCTAATACTTTTCTTTATCGCTTTATTTCGTTTCAGTTCAACGGCATTTTTCTTGCGCAAACGGAAAGACAAAAAAAAAAAAAAAAAAAAAAAAGTTGAAAATCTCCCAAATGTGTTTTTTTTCTTTTCTCAAATATATTTTATGTTTTTTTTCCCCCATCAATCCATCTCTGTAGTGGGTGTGGCCAAAGACCTAGCTGTTGTCTGATTCGTCCTCAGCTTCGCGCAGCCAGGTAAAGAAGGCGGTGACGGATTTGAGGGCGACGCCCTTTCCTTGTTGTTCGGCGGGATCTTTGCTCGACTCCCACCTGTAAAAACCCTCCTCTTTTATGACGTCCTCGTCATACAACACGTCGAAGAACATCCGCAGCAGATCTGCAGAGAGAAAGAGGCCGATGTTATTGATAAACGAGGAGAAGCGTCGGATATACGGCTGCTTAATGGCATTAGGGGTGGAACGGATCGCAGTTGATCCGTACGGATCAGCACATGTGATTCACGGATTAACTGCTTAATTTAACAATCATAGAGTGAAAGTTAATAATTTGTCTTGCCAATTTACACATTCAAACATTTTTCAACGTTTTTTAAATGTCTGTGCTGCTCACAGTCACACACACAGAGAGAGAGAGAGAGAGAGAGAGAGAGAGAGAGAGAGAGAGAGAGAGAGAGAGAGAGAGAGAGAGAGAGAGATAGCGAGAGAGATGTGTGTTCACTGTAGGACAGGAGAGATCGAGACAGAGACACAGTTCCTTCTTCACTGTCACAAATACAGTTCAATCAGAGACCTCTACATAAACAAACTCACTAACTTAATACAGAACTTTACAGCCATGACTGAAGTAGATCAGATAAAGATCCTGCTAGGAGAGGGACAGACAGCAGCACTGGCTGACAGATACGTGTGTGTGTGCCACAGCCTGAGAGACAGCAGGTGAATGTGTGTGTGTAATGTGTGTCACAGCCTGAGAGACAGCAGGTGAATGTGTGTGTGTAATGTGTGTGTCTGACCTCAGTTTGTTTGCCTTCTGTCCACCACAGAGACCCTCAGTAATGTGAGTGTGTGTATATGTTAAAACACTGTGGTATCAAATGTTGTAATTTGTTACACTGTTTGTTTAAATTTAAGTTAAGTTATTCTATTTTATTATTTTGATGTTTTTATTCTTCTTCTATGTATTCCAAGCTTTGGCAATATTGTATTATTTACAGTCATGCCAATAAAGCAATTTTTGAATTGAATATATATATATATATATATACAGGTGCTGGTCATAAAATTAGAATATCATCAAAAAGTTGATTTATTTCAGTAATTCCGTTAAAAAAGTGAAACTTGTATATTATATAGACTCATTACATGCAAAGTGAGATATTTCAAGCCTTTATTTGTTATAATTTTGATGATTATGGCTTACAGCTTGTGAAAACCACAAAATCAAAATCTCAGAAAATTAGAATATTACATGAAATCACACAGTAATTACACAGTGATCCCATGGTCATTGAACCAGGTTTTGGTTCTTTTGGCAGTGTGGGCCGGTGCAAATCCTGCTGGAGAATGAAGTCAGCATCTCCATAAAGCTTGTCTGCTGAAGGAAGCATGAAGTGCTCTGGAAATGTCCTGGTAGACGGCTGTGTTGAGAGGACAGCACAGTGGACCAACACCAGCCGATGACATGGCTCCCCAAACCAACACAGACTGTGGAAACTTCACACTGGACTTCAAGCATCTTGGATTGTGTGCCTCTCCATTCTTCCTCCAGACTCTGGGACCTTGGTTTCCAAATGAGATGCAAAATTTGCTCTCATCAGAAAAGAGGACTTTGGTCCACTGTGCTTTATTAAATCCAGAGTCAACGCAGCCGTCTACCAGGACATTTCCAGAGCACTTCATGCTTCCTTCAGCAGACAAGCTTTATGGAGATGCTTCCTTCATTCTCCAGCAGGATTTGCACCGGCCCACACTGCCAAAATAACCAAAACCTGGTTCAATGACCATGGTATCACTGTGTAATTACTGTGTGATTTCATGCAATATTCTAATTTTCTGAGATTTTGATTTTGTGGTTTTCATAAGCTGTAAGCCATAATCATCAAAATTATAACAAATAAAGGCTTGAGATATCTCACTTTGCATGTAATGAGTCTACATAATATACAAGTTTCACTTTTTTAACGGAATTACTGAAATAAATCAACTTTTTGATGATATTCTAATTTTATGACCAGCACCTGTATATATATATATATATATATATATATATATATATATATATATATATATATATATATATATATATGAATTTATATAATCTAAATACCCGTCTCGGCAAGTATCCTCTCGGTTCTGACATGAGTGAACAGTTGAGACAGAATCTGGATGTTTTTTTGGTCTTAAAGGTGACAGCAGCCTAATATTCCTACTGTTGTCTGTGTCATTAATGTTAATAAAACAACAAAATACAGCTTTAACAAAGATTAAACTATATTTAATTTCTATAGTGAACAAATAGTGTTATTTTAATTATTACTTTCTGTACCTGAATACTTTTTGACTTTGTAACTTCATTTATTTTTCATCTCTGTTTGTACTTTGTTCTTATTTTATTACTGACAGTTCACTTGTTTTTAATAATGTCTGAACTTTATCAGTTAGGCTAGTAGTTTTTGATGTAGTATCAAAGAACTTCAAGTGAACTTTCAGTAATAAATGAAAAGCAAGGTTACATCCCCACCCCTGTATATATGCGCGTGTGTGTTTGTGTTTGTGTGTGTGTGTGTGTGTGTGTGTGTGTGTGTGTGTGTGTGTGTGTGTGTGTCTATATATATATAAAAAATCTTTTTTTTTTTTTTTTTTGCTGATCCGAAAAATGATCTGATCCGTGGCTCAAAAAGCGTAAATGATCCGAACTGTGAATTCTGTGATCCGTTCCACCACTAACTGACACACGAACACACTTACTTGGCGGCTGCTCCATTTGTACCATCAGACCCTGTAAGGCGTACAGCGCCTGCAGCTCTTTCTCCTCATCTTTAATGTAGCGCTGCAGCAGCTTGGCCCTCTGGGTAATTTCTTTAGCGTCTACTTTATATGGATTCTCACCTTGACAATGACAGGATGAAAACAAAATTAAAGCTAACATGACATGATTCATCAGTGATATTATTATAAAGAAAAATTGTTGCCGAAAAGTGACAATTCATAAGCAAATTTTGAAGATGATATTATTGATCTCCTGCATTGACACCATTATATGAGAACTGAACTGAGCTGGATGACGACATCACTGTTTTCTCCAGAGCGGCTATATATATATATATAAATTAACTAAATTAATAACTTTACAACAAAAATGAACCATCACTGAACTTACTTAAGCTGGACTGTGACGCTATTTACTTCTAGAAACAAACTTTGTTGCATTATTCTCCTGTTATCTCTGTAAAGCTGCTTTAAAACAATCAGTATTGTTAAAAGCGTTATATAAATAAAGATGACTTGACTGAGATAGTGGAAACTTGGCTAATTGTACATAATTAAATCCTGATGTATAGAATCAACATTATTTCCCATTGAATATTCAGCTTCACATTACGTAAATTAAACATGTTTTGAGTGTCATTTTGAAAGGAGAGGGAAAAAAGTGACTTACAGATGATGGCGGACTGGCAGACTGCGGTCATCATCGCTCGGACAAACACGTTAGATGCTGTTTGCTGCTCGTCCAGATTGGCCTGCACAGAGGGACGGGTCAAAGGTCATCGAGGTGACAAACACAGCTGCAAAAGCTGAACAGAACAGCTATAATTCATCTCTAACTGAGTTGTGCCATTATATTAGCAGCTGTAAAATACTGCTTCTAACGGTACATGGAGAAGGAAAAAATATGAGTTGGAAGAAAAAAATTTATATTTCAATGCTTTTGTATTTGCTTGCAAATTGTTTGTGTTCTAAAATACACATGTTTGTTAGGGAATACAAAAGCATTGAATTATAATTTTTCCTCCCAGCTCATAAATTTTCCATCCCCAGAACTTTTGTTTTCCTCTTAGGAACTTTGCATTCACTCGCACAACTTGTAAAACTAATTTTAATTTGGGAGCACAAACGTTTGCTAGCGAATGCAAAAGTATTGACATGAATTTCTTCCTTCCAGCTCATATTTTTCCATTACCAGAATCTTTATGCTCACAAAGATTTGTGTTCTCTCACAAAAGTTTCTCGGAAGAGCGCAAAAGTTTCTGGGAAGAATGCATACGTTTCTCGGTTGAATGCATACGTTTCCCGGTTGAACGCAAACGTTTCTCGGAAGAGCGCAAAAGTTTCTCGGAAGAGCGCAAAAGTTTCTCGGAAGAGCGCAAAAGTTTCTGGGAAGAATGCATACGTTTCTCGGTTGAATGCAAAAGTTTCTCGGAAGAGAGCAAACGTTTCTCGGAAGAATGCAAAAGTTTCTTGGAAGAATGCAAAAGTTTCTCGGAAGAGTGCAAAAGTTTCTGGGAAGAATGCAAAAGTTTCTCGGAAGAGCGCAAAAGTTTCTCGAAAGAATGCAAAAGTTTCTCGGTTGAATGCAAAAGTTTCTCGGAAGAGCGCAAAAGTTTCTCGGAAGAGCGCAAAAGTTTCTCGGAAGAGCGCAAAAGTTTCTCGGTTGAATGCAAAAGTTTCTCGGAAGAATGCAAAAGTTTCTCGGAAGAGCGCAAAAGTTTCTCGGAAGAGCGCAAAAGTTTCTCGGTTGAATGCAAAAGTTTCTCGGAAGAGCGCAAAAGTTTCTCGGAAGAGCGCAAAAGTTTCTCGGTTGAACGCAAAAGTTTCTCGGTTGAACGCAAAAGTTTCTCGGAAGAGCGCAAAAGTTTCTCGGTTGAACGCAAAAGTTTCTCGGAAGAGCGCAAAAGTTTCTGGGAAGAATGCAAAAGTTTCTCGGAAGAGCGCAAAAGTTTCTCGAAAGAATGCAAAAGTTTCTCGGTTGAATGCAAAAGTTTCTCGGAAGAGCGCAAAAGTTTCTCGGAAGAGCGCAAAAGTTTCTCGGAAGAGCGCAAAAGTTTCTCGGTTGAATGCAAAAGTTTCTCGGAAGAATGCAAAAGTTTCTCGGAAGAGCGCAAAAGTTTCTCGGAAGAGCGCAAAAGTTTCTCGGAAGAGCGCAAAAGTTTCTCGGTTGAATGCAAAAGTTTCTCGGAAGAGCGCAAAAGTTTCTCGGAAGAGCGCAAAAGTTTCTCGGTTGAACGCAAAAGTTTCTCGGTTGAACGCAAAAGTTTCTCGGAAGAGCGCAAAAGTTTCTCGGTTGAACGCAAAAGTTTCTCGGAAGAGCGCAAAAGTTTCTCGGAAGAGCGCAAAAGTTTCTCGGAAGAATGCATAAGTTTCTCGGAAGAATGCAAACGTTTCTCGGAAGAATGCAAAAGTTTCTCGGAAGAATGCAAAAGTTTCTCGGAAGAGCGCAAAAGTTTCTCGGTTGAACGCAAAAGTTTCTCGGTTGAACGCAAAAGTTTCTCGGTTGAACGCAAAAGTTTCTCGGAAGAGCGCAAAAGTTTCTCGGTTGAACGCAAAAGTTTCTCGGTTGAACGCAAAAGTTTCTCGGTTGAACGCAAAAGTTTCTCGGTTGAACGCAAAAGTTTCTCGGAAGAGCGCAAAAGTTTCTCGGTTGAACGCAAAAGTTTCTCGGAAGAGCGCAAAAGTTTCTCGGAAGAGCGCAAAAGTTTCTCGGAAGAATGCAAACGTTTCTCGGAAGAATGCAAACGTTTCTCGGAAGAATGCAAAAGTTTCTCGGAAGAGCGCAAAAGTTTCTTGGAAGAATGCAAAAGTTTCTCGGAAGAATGCAAACGTTTCTCGGAAGAATGCAAAAGTTTCTCGGAAGAGCGCAAAAGTTTCTTGGAAGAATGCAAAAGTTTCTCGGTTGAACGCAAAAGTTTCTCGGAAGAGCGCAAAAGTTTCTCGGTTGAACGCAAAAGTTTCTCGGTTGAACGCAAAAGTTTCTCGGAAGAGCGCAAAAGTTTCTTGGAAGAGCGCAAAAGTTTCTCGGGAAGAGCCCAAAAGTTTCTTGGAAGAGCGCAAAAGTTTCTCGGAAGAGTGCAAAAGTTTCTCGGTTGAACGCAAAAGTTTCTCAGAAGAGCGCAAAAGTTTCTCGGGAAGAGCGCAAAAGTTTCTTGGAAGAGCGCAAAAGTTTCTCGGGAAGAGCCCAAAAGTTTCTTGGAAGAGCGCAAAAGTTTCTCGGAAGAGCGCATACATTTCATGGAAGAGCGCAAAAGTTTCTTGTAAGAACGCAAAAGTTTCTCAGAAGAGCGCAAAAGTTTCTTGTAAGAGCGCAAAAGTTTCTTGTAAGAACGCAAAAGTTTCTCAGAAGAACGCATAAGTTACTCGGAAGAGCATAAAAGTTTCTTGGAAGAACGCATACATTTCTTGGAAGAGTGCAAAAGTTTCTCGGAAGAGCGGAAAAGCACTGAAATACGATTTTTTCTCTCATCTCATATATTTTTCCACCGTACGTGCCCTTAGGGGGATGTGACCTCTGTAGTAAATTTGGTAACACTTTATTTCAATAATCCACTTTAAACATTCTACTAACTAGAAGTAACTTTGCAGCTACATGTCAACTAACTGTCATTAGAGGATTAGTAGACGGTCTGCTTAATATCTGCTAACTCTTTATTTTGTTGGTCCCCCAACAGACATTCTACTGACTATAAGTAAGTTGGCAACTACAAGTCAACTTATTCTCCTAACCCGGACCCCAACACCTAACCATAACCTAAAAGTCTACTAATACTCTAATGAGAGTTAGTTGACATGTAGTTGGAAAAGTTACTTATAGTTAGTAGAAAGTCTAAAGTGGACTATCGAAATAAAGTGTAACTGTAAATGTCCTTAACTCGCCCTGTTAGCGTGAATCCAGAACATCCTTTAGATCACACACTCTCTCTCTCACACACACACACACACACACACACACACACACACACACACACACACACACACACACACACACACACACACACACACACACACACCTCCAGCCAGTCAAAGATCCTCTGGTTGTCTGCTTTCTCCTGCAGGAGTCGCTCCAGTTCTCTGATGATGTCTTCTGGACTCAGAGATGATTTACTACTCTTCCGGTCACACTCCTCACCCAGAGTGAACTCCACTCCCTACACACACACACATTATATAGGGGATTAATAAACATATAGTTTATGTTTATACAAGAAACGTAACTATAATTACAGAGCGCTACAGTTGCGGTCAATTAATTCACCTTTTCGGTGACAAACTTATTGACGTCCTCGTCTTCAGGCAGGAGGTCTTTCCAGCTGAGTCCCGCATCTCTCCACATCGCTCCCACTTTCTTATGACTCTAAAACAGGAAACAGTTCCGAACAAACACTTTCAGAACTCGATTCAGAACAAGCACTGCAGAAATCACTTCCTATTCCCTATATAGTGCACTATGCGGTGTCACACGTGTAATTCGAATTGTATTCCCTGACTATGTCACTCTTTTGTACCCATAATGCATTTTATAGTGTACAGCAGTGGACTGCATGATTAAAAAAAATAATAATAAATTTCAGATTTTTCAGACAAATTTAAAAAAGCATTTAAAAAATGTGGCCAATTTGGCCAAAATGTGTGAGATTATATATTAGTATGACTAAAATAACCATACTAATAATAATAATATAATAATACATTTAGAAATAAAATGTAAAAATAACATGTATTATTTTTATTATAATTATTACTAAACAGAAATAGTAAATAAAACAAGAAATATTGCTAAATGTAATATTTAACTTTAAAATAAAACATAATATTTTTATTATGATTAAACAAATTTAGTAAACAAAATATTAAATATTTAAAATGTAATATTCCACTTCAAAATAAAAAATAGTATTTAAGAAAATTTAAATTATATTTTACAGTACAACTGTAAAATTACAAAACTAATATTTATTTGTCTTAATTTCTTTTTTAAACGTTTACTAATCAAGCTTTTTAATTTTGGTGGAAAACTAAAGGGAAGCTTCTCTTTTGTTTAAAGGAGATTCTCATTATATATTTATTTAAATCAATCACAGCCTTCATTAAGCAAATTAGTTTTTCGTTTTTTCTTCAGTGAATCAATCATGCAGCCAAAGTGTCAGGATGTTAATCAATCAATTTACAAAAACATCCTACCATTCCTTTACAGAGCAGGTTGAGAATTTCCACCAGGAAATCTCCAGCTTTCCCAAGAGGCACCAGTGGTTTAGACACCTCCCTACAAATACAGCACAGGGGTCAGAGGTCAGCAGGACCATTTGGTCATTAGAAAAGATTAAAGGTGCAGTGTGTTAAAATATAGCAGTGTGTGTAGAGAGAAATGCTCATTCTAAGGTGATAAAAAGGTCTTTATACACCACTGAAAACATAGTTATGTACATGATATTACATTTCTGTCATGAGATCCTCCTAAATATTACACAATGCACCTTTAAAATCTTGTATCTTATTGTCAATTTGATCCATTTATTGATTTTTGTGTGGCTTCATCAGCAGGGATATTCTTGGCATCAGCGTAAAGTGGTTTGCAGGCTCACCTGAAGAGCGGCCCCATGGGAATTCCTCCCTCATGAAGTATAGGGCAGATTAGCTCAGCCAGATATAGCCAGATATGAGGAATATCAATCGCCATATCCTCCGCAACCTCCAACACCTCCAACAGCCTGACACGATTATTAGGATTATATTATTAACAATATAGATCGTTTCAAAGCAGCTTTACAGTGATAATAGGAGATTACAGTAACAGAGATTGTTTGGCTTTACAGCAGCTCTAGAATAAAGTTATTGTCCAGTTAGTTTTGATTGATTCACTTGTGTTGTAAAAATCATTAGTCATTAACTTTAGGGCCACTTACACGACACCGTTTTAACTGGAAACAGAAAACTTTTAATGTGTTCTGGCCGTTCATAAATTCATTTGGCTATAAAGACTGTATTATGCACACATCTCTCACCCTTTGTAGTATTGTTGTGTAGATAGTGTTTGAGTTTTGACCAGCTGGTGAAACAGTAAACCCAAGTGCTCTCTAGCGAGGGCGCTGCGCTCCAGCGTCGACTCGATTCCTGTCCGCACGAACACAGACAGCAGAGACGCACAGTCCAGCTCAATGACACACTGCAGCGCCTCCTTCAGGACAGCAGGAAGAACAACACGTGAGCTTTTAACAGCCAACACAAAGCACAACACACTGGTGGCATGAGGTGTTTAAGTGTGTGTACCGTCAGGTCATTGATGTGCAGGTACTCTTCTATGATGGCGGTCGATTTCTTCTCCAGTTCCTCCTCTGTCAGGGCCGGTTTGGAGGAAACGGGCGGAGGAGTGGGAACAGTTTCTCTCTTTACTGTAAGAAATAAACATACAACAAATCCTATAAAAAAAAAAATCGCTTCCATATCTGTTTGTGTTTTGTTCACTCTGCATTTAAAGTAATTGTTTAACTTTACATAACAACAGGAACAAGTAACTCTAAAGTCAATATTATTGCAATAATAGAAAATAATAATACTGTAATTGTGCAAATAAATTTTTTCATTTAGACGAAAACCAAAACTAAAGAGTTATATATATACAGAGATGTACATAAACATTTTAACATTTCTATCAACTTCTAAATATCATTATTATGTTCCTGAAATGTAAACATTTATAACTGGTGGCTTTGATTAAAAAAAATGTTTTCATGACAGATTTATTAAAACATACATTAAATAATAAATAATTTAATAGAATATGCAGAAATTTCAGTGCATCACTAGTAATAATAATATTACAATATTAATAGTAATATTAATAGTTTACATTTTACAATAAGGCTCCAATTGTTACTGAACTAACAATTATTTTTTATTTTATTTATTTGAGTTAATTTCAACATTTACTAATACATCATTATAATCAAAAGTTGTATCTGTTAATATTACTTAATAAACATGAACTAAAAATAAACAGGTGTATTTTTATTAACTAGCATGAAAAAAGATTAATAAATACAGTAACAAATGTATTGCTCATTGTTAGTTAATGCATTAACCGATGTTAACGAATGGAACCTTATTTTTAAGTATTACCAGCAAATAATAATATTAATATTGCAATTATAATAATTCAAATTTAGGGCTGGGCATTGCTACTGACATCTTGATTAGAATCAGCTCTCAAATCTATTTGGTTCATGATCAGTTAAAAAAAAAAAAAAAAAAAAAAAAATCAATATTCAATATTTTTACCCAGTCCTTCTAAAAAGACACACTATTAAATAATCCATAAAACGACCTCAAACTAAGCTAAAAACGAACCCAAAATACAAAATCAAATGAAAATACAACTTTCAAAACTATAATGTCCAGTTCATCATACCATTCTCGCGGCTGCCACGCTCTCGTTCTCTCTCTCGCTCATCTGTCATGCTGGAAACGCGGCGCACCATTTCAGCGGGGCGCTGTTCTCGTTCTCGACTCCTCTCTTTCTCACGGCTGAAGCTCCGCTTGCCAACGGCGGGGCGATTCCGGTCCAGCCGGTCTGATCCGCGGTCATCACGCCGGTCATAGCCCCGATCCATGCGGTCATCACGCCGGTCGAAGCGATCGCTGCGTTCCCGACTGGAACTATTCCTGAGACATGAACAAAGGGATAAACTCATAAATGGAGGTATATAATTAAGATCCTTTAAATGAGTCCATCCCCCAAGATTACTGTTATAAACATGAGCCTCATCTGAAAGCCAAAGAGGGAGGTGCTGCTGTAAATAGGGGTGTGACGGTTAGTATATAACCATGAGACCGACGGTTATAGTTGAACACCGTCATTAGATCTCTATAACCGCCAAAACCGTGTTATTAAAATATTTTTTACAAACATTTTTTGTCATAATGTTTAAACACTAATTAAAAACAATTGTTAACAGTCTGTGTCATTAATGGTCTATGTCGTTTCCAACTGTATTTGATTCTTTGCCAAGTACCAACGCAAGTTTTGTTTTGTAAATCGTCAGACATGATTTTTACCACTTCATTAGGTTTTTCTTTGTAGAAAGCCTTTCTTTAAAGCGAATTTCGTTTTGTACAAATTGTATCTTAATTTTAATAAATGTTTCATCAACCAATTGAAAGTATTTAATAAATAAAAAGCAAATGACAATATAATAACCGTGACGTGGAGGCGCCGGTGCACCGCGTTCACTTGCATTGCATTGTGAACTAGAGCGCATCTCACCGTAAATGAATGAAACTCAGCGTAGGCCTATGCCTCATACATTAGCATTAAATATCTTTGCTGCATCCTTTCTAGAACAGACAAGGGCTTTCTTGCGGCTTGCATCAGCAGAGCATTGCATCGTCCATAGACCGCAAAACAATCAGCGGATAGCGGGCGGGTGCGGCTTTGAAATTTGGTCAAAAAACGTTGGTGCGGATGATGAGTTTTTTGATGCGGTTGTGGATGAAATAATACCCCATCCGCGTATCTCTATCGATAACAACATTGAACACTACACAAATATTTTTTTTTTTTTTTAATTTAGGCGATCAAATAATCAGTGTCTGCTCGTTTATTCAAACTAAGTTGTCCTATAACAGACGAACGTCCCACCCCCGACGACGGTTATGTTACGAACCGTCACATTTGACTCACGTCATAACAGTCATCACCAATTCTGAAACCGGCACACCCCTTTTTGTGAAGTGTTTCAAGTAATATTTTCAGTATTGCATCTCAGATTATCATTTAGCTAAGGCTGCAAAACCAACTCCCTGTTACAAATATAGTAGAACTATCACTTCTACCACTAAACATTGCTTTATTAATAATATTCCTGATCAGTTTCATCTCCCCAGCAGACCAGATAGCTTAGAAGAACTCAATATTGCCTCTTTTGACTCTTTTCCAGCACTTTAGACACGGTTGTTCCCTTGGGCTTAAAGAATATTAAGGAAAATAGTCAGACACCGTGGTATAACGAGCACACACTCGGGCCCTCAAGAGAGCAGCCTGAAAAAAGGAGCGCAGCTGGAAGAAAACACAACTAGAGGTATTCAGCCTTTCGTGGAAGGAAAGTGCTATTGCATACAGAAAGGCCTTAGAAACTGCTAGATCAGTTTCAAAAACAGCATTAGATATTTATTTGATACAGTGGCTAAATTAACAAGAAATAATGCTTCAACTTCAGATGTCTCCAAACAGCACAGCAGTAATGACTTCAGTAATGAATTTCTTTACTTGGAAGATTTATACTATTAGAGAGAGAGAAATATAACCATGCAACCGTTCACTACAGTATAGCATCAGATGTCGTGCTTTAGACCCCGTGAGGAACAATTCCATTCATTCGTTGCTTTAGAAGAGGAAGAATAGTTTAAACTTGCTAAATTGTCAAAATCAACAACATGTTAGACCCTATACCGACTAAGCTACTGAAAGAGATGCTTCCAGAGGTCATAGGTCCTCTTCTTAATATCATTAATTCATCTTTATCATTAGGATACATACTGAAAACTTTTAAGGTGGCTATTATTAAACCTCATAAAAAAAAAAAAAAAAAAAAAAAAAAAACACAACTTGATCCTAGAGAACAAGTTAAATTACAGATCAATCTTGAATCTTCATTTTCTGTCAAAAATACTAGAAAAGGCAGTATCCTCACAATTATGTTCCTTTTAGAAAGAAATGTGAGGATTTCCAGTCAGGAGAGTCATTAGAGCCACAAATGATTTGCTCTTATCATCGTATCGTGGTTGTATCTCTCTATTAGTGTTACTCGATCTTAGTGCTGCATTTGACACCATTAACCACAACATTCTTTTGAATATACTAGAAAATTATATTGGAATTAGTGGAATTGCATTGGCATGATTCAAATCGTACTTATCTGACTGTTATCAGTCTGTAGCAGTAAATGAAGAGATGTCATATCGATCACAAGTTCAGTATGGCGTACCACAAGGCTCAGTACAAGGACCGCTGCTGTTCACTCTGTACATGCTACCATTAGGAGATATCATTAGGAAGCATGCCGTTAGTTTTCACTGTTACACTGATGATACTCAGCTCTATTTATTCGCACCCTGATGAAACATACCAGTTCATAAAATTAACAGTATGCATAGTTGATATAAAAATTTGGATGACTTGTAATTTCCTACTACTTAATTCTGAAAAAACAGGTTTTAATTATTGGACCAAAAACCTCTGTAATAACTTAGAATACTGTCTAACACTTGATGGATGTTCTGTCAAGTCTTTGTCGTGCTCTTTGATACCAATCTTTCATTTGAAAGTCACGTTTCTAACATCTGTGAAAATGCATTTTTCCATCTTAAAAATATATCTAATGCAGTATGACTATATTAGCCACTGCACTGCATTGGCTCTCTATTAAACATCACATATATTTTAAAATCTTGCTAATTACATACAAAGCACTAAATGGTTTAGCTCCACAGTACTTGAGCGAGCTCTTAAAGCATTATAGTCCTTCACGTCTATTGCGATCTTAAAATTCTGGCCAGTTGATAATACCCAGAATATCAAAATCAACTGCAGGCGGTAGATCCTTTTCCTATTTAGCACTTAAACTCTTCCTAAAATTGTCCAGGAAGCAGACACACTCTGTCAGTTTAAATCTAGACTAAAAACACATCTCTTTAACCTGACATACACATAGAACATTATCACATTTCTATAATTCACATCCGTTAAAGGATTCTTAGGCTGCAAAAATTAGGTCAACCGGAACCGGGAAAACTTCCTATAACAACCAATCTACATGTTACCCCGTAAGAAGAATGACATCTGCACTAATATTAGTCTCTATGTTTATCCCGAGGTTACCGTAGACAGCTGTATTCGGTCCGTATCCAGATCAGATGGTGGACCTGCATCTAGACACGACCACAACGCATCCCTGTCAACTAGACAATCCCCTGAAGACCTCGTCGATACGACAGCCATCGGCACTGATCCTCAGCAAAGACCTATGACCAGCTTCGTCGAGATGAATCCGATCTTCAAGCAAAAGGAACTGGATGAAATGTTTGAATGCTACATATCCATAATCTGATTCTGACTTGTGCAGGGTTTTTCCTGCATTGAAAATTTTTTGGCAGCCGCCAAAGTGAAATTTTGTCCTTATTTGATCTGTAATTGTGATTTATTATGAGTGATGTAGATGTAGATGACTGCTGCGCTTTGACAGGGCGCATGTTTTCGGTGTTGACACAAATCTTGTGCGATGTCCTAACTGCTGGGATTCTCACACAACGTGTAGCGTACATGTCCCAATGACATGTCCGATTCGTGACCTAATGACTCATTTGAACCGATTCATTTTAATGAATGGTTAAAACAACTCATCTGTCCAACACTGAACTCACCAGACGTCTAAATTGGTGTATAACAAATCGGTAACATTTTACAGTAAGATTCGATTAGTTACCGAACTAATAATGAACTGGACTTCTAAGGCATTTATTAAACTTTGTTAATGTTAATTCCACCATTTACTAATACATTATTAAAATCAAAAGTTGTATTTGTTAACATAAGTTAATGCACTGTGAAGTAACGAACAAACAATGAACAGCTGGATTTTTATTAACTAACATTAACAAAGATTAATAAATACAGTAATGAATGTATTGCTCATTGTTAGTTCATGTTAGTTAGCCTAATACATTAATGTTAACAAATCAAACCTTATAGTGAAGTGTTACCAACAAATAATTTACTCAGAACACCTCTGAAATGAAAACGTTAGCAAGATTTAGCCTTAGCGCTATACAAATAAAGGTGACTTGACTTTTCATACCACTTTTCATGTCATTACTCATCACTCCAGTCTTCAGTGTCACATGATCCTTCAGAAATCATTCTAATATGCTGATTTGCTGCTCAAGAAACATTTCTCGGTAACACTTTATTTCACAGTGTCTGTTACACGTTACATGTGCATGCTATAGTAATGACAGTAAATCATGCATAATTACATGCAACTAACCCAAAACCAAACTCTACCCCTACAGCAAGTACATGCGGTTAATTAATATCACATGTATGATTAACACGCATCAAGGACCAGTGGTGGAGAGTAACAAAGTACATTTTCCAAGTATCTGTACTTTATCAGAATATTTTTATTGTAGGAAACTTTTACTTCACTATATTCCAATGCATAATATATTTTTTTACTCCACTATATTCCATAAAAACATGTAGGGCCTCTGAGGGGGCGTTTCCATGACAGAGTCCAACTAAAACCAGAAAACCTTTTGTGTTTTGGCTGTTCAACTGCGTTTTGGAGGGCCTGAAAACACGAACTTTTGAAAACTGGTTTCAAAGGGAAAGTTTTTGAAAACGGCACCATTATTGTCTCCATGTAAACTACAAAAACACAAATTCTGTCTATAGGCGCCAAAGTGACATCGCCAACTACTGGCCTGGAAGCAGAATACAGCGGTTTCAGTCGTTTTCTGCGTGAACGGGGATCGCTTTGACAGCGTTGCCGTCTGTATGCAAAAAATGCAAAGGAAAAACGTTTCCGTTTTAGTACATGGTTAACACCCGAAGATGCAAGAGTGATGCCTGATTCATGAACGAGTTGATTCTTTCCAACAAAACCTGTTGAATTGGTTGACAAATCACATTGAATGATTCATTCGTGAATATATTCTGATGGCAACAACTCATTGAATCAATGATCTAGTCTACACTACACCTACACTATTAGGCAAGTAGGTAAGAAAGTGCATGCATCTTCCCTGTTGTTGTAGTGGTTACCAATGATATAAAACTAGTATGCATCGACCCATGTGACGTCTGCACATCGTATTTTTATACTAAACCATTTATAGCCACATATTTACACAAATTTTGTTTATCCTCTTTTTTTATTTTATATTATATAGTATATTATTTCACTTGTTTGCACACTTGAACTATCAGTAAAGTTAGTTTAGTATACTTATAGCATACTATAAGTTTATTGTTTTTATAGTGTTTTAAGCTATGGTAAAAAAAACAAAGATAAAAAAAGAAAAGTTAGCTTATTTGCTGATCAATACATGTATAGTTTGCACTAATCTCTCTTATTAGTTCTGACTGAGTCTGGCTAGTGCTGGCTAAATAATACAAATCAAGTACTTTTATACTTTTACTGAAGTGAAACTGAAAATGAGTAATATTTTAATAGGGTATCAGTACTTTTACTTAGTCCACCACTGAAAGGACACCTTAAAATAAGTGTAACCCATTTCTGATTATGATCAGTTTAAAACAATTGTGCTGCTTCATATTATTGTGGAGCATTTAATTTTAAACAAATCTTTAGTTGCATCTCAAAACTCATTACTGTCACTTTCGATCAATTTAATGTGTCCTTGATGAATAAACAGCATTCATTTCTTTCAAAAGAATAATTAAACAGATTTCTGGAAACAAAATTAAAAGATATAAAAGTCACAATAACAATGACCTTTTTTACTCTAAAATTAAATGTCTCTGATTTGCTCATTTTAACCCTCTGGGCGCCACGGTCGAGTTTACTCGACAAGATGCGGCACTGAATAAAACGGCCGATTTTGTCAAATAGGGTGTCAAATTTCGTTCAACCTCCCCTCCACTAGTTGGCAGACATGTCATACTTCATCCCCGACTCAAAAAAAAGTCATGCTTCTATACAAAATCTTCGAGCTAGAGCGCATTGAATCAGTGCGAACAAAAGCGGAGCTAGTGTGCAAGTGAGCCATTTTATCAGAGCAATATTGTCAACATCAGTGAGTATTTGCATTAGATTATTATTATTATTATTATCTAATGGCATCAATAAAGCTTACCCGCAATGAAGTGTTGTGTCTTCTATTCACGGACCCTGATTCTGAAGGGGAATAACGTTATCTGCCTTCAGAAAATGACGGTGATTCTGAAAGTGAAAGTATAGCCCTACACCAAGCACGGTGAATCCTTTGCCCAATATAACGTTAGATGGTCCTTTGCCCAATGTCAGTGGTGGGAACAATGTTTCCCGGGGTCGGAGTGTTCATCGCGAAGTTAGCAGGCGTGTTAGTGTTGTGGGGAACGAGGCGGCCGCGGGAGATTTTTACCGCGCTAGCCGTGACCGTGTGCCTCTCCGCAATCGCGGCGACAGTATTGTGGTGGAGACTTTGTCTAATGCCACTGGGTATGTTAGACGAGGTCGAAGTATTCATAGGGCAGTTAGGGGGCAACGTGGAGGCAGGGTGGGGAGTCGCAATGACAATGACAGTAGTCCGAGCTGTGCACATTCGGCGCGCGCGCGAGGCAGAACTGGCCGCGCCCGCGCGCGCTGCTGCTCGTAGCAGGAGAAGAGGTGATGTGACACGGGGCAGAGGGGCTATTATGCATAGTCTATCGCAAGACCACACCATGAAACACTACAAGAAATGTCACCTGGATGAATAGGGAGTCATTATCTCTACAGCAAAAGCCCTGCAACAATTGTTTTTGTCTGCCATTTATTACACTGTTGATTTACTATCTATTTCCCTGACCATTTAGTAGTGTACACAATATGTGTTCTTTTTTTGTGTTCATGTCCTTGTGATGTGTGTGTCTTTGTCAGCTAAAAAAAACAAACAACCAAATAAACATCAACAAAAACCATAAAAATTTTATAATCCAAGATGGCGGCCACCATATGACGTCATAATATGCAAATTAGATGGGAAAATGTAATCCCTACATAAACTTTGGGTCATCCTTAATATTTCTCTAATTTACAGAAAGTCTCTATCTTTTATCACTTTTAAGATATAGCCTTTTGAAATTAAGATGTCAAAATCGAACGTTTTAGGAAAAAACCTCTGGCGCCTAAAGGGTTAAAATCTTTCTCAAAGATATTAAAATGAGCAATACGCATAAAACAAGCATAAGCAATAATTACAGTTGAAATCTTATATCCAACAAGAATCTTGTAAAATAAAAAATGCTACATCTAGTAAAACACTACAAATACAAATGAGTATTTGTGTTATATTACAAGAGTGTCAATGTTCTTAAAGGGGTCATCGGATGCAAAATTCACTTTTATATGGTATTTGCATATGTGTCTTTGCAGTGTGTGGACACAACCACCACACAATGAAGAAAATCCATTCACTCCTTTTTTAAAATAATCACAAAGCCTAAACACTCAATTATCAAGCCGTTTGAATTTTCTGAGCACTATGGTGTCATATTGCTCATGCTCCGCCTATGACCACTGACGAACTGTCCCGTATTAGCATATTTCCCGTATTAGCATATTTCCCGTATTAGCGTATTAGCATATTTCCCGTATTAGCATATTTCCTGTATTAGCATATGTCCTGTATTAGCATATTTCCTCCCTCAGCCATTTGTATACTGTCCACCATCATTTTATGTGTCTTGTCTCGACAAGCAGTTGCTCATTATTATTTAAAGAGACATGCACTGAAACGGGTCCCTGTGAACAGAGCTGTGTTTGAGGAGGTAAAAAGGGTGTTGTTTTACACAACCATTGAGGAATTTTAGCCAAAGTGTGTTACAAACTTTACATGAAGACCCTAAAGAATCACACCAACTTGTGGAAAACGGGCATCCGATGACCCCTTTAAAATCTTATAAACAACACTATTTTGAGTGATGGGTTTGAAACCTTGCTTTTAGTGCACAGAGAGAAGAGATATCGTGTGTGCGCTACACCGCTTGTATTGCATGACATGATGGTAATCTGACCTGTGAGGAACCCTCCTGTCAGAGTCCACGCTGGCGGACGAGGAAGAGGAGGACGGTTGCTGAAGTGCTGAAAAGCGATTCAAAGTGCTCGGACGACCAGAATCCTGGGCTGTAAACGAACAGATGAGGGTTACATTATGGCTGAAGACGTGTGTGTAATAAAGTCCTGTGCACTGAAACACACTGACCGCCTTCGCTGGGTTTGGCTCCAGTGCCTCCGCTGCTGCCTTTGCCCCAACTGCCCCACGTGCCTTTACCTCCAGGGGCCAGAAGCTGATTATTGAAGTCCAGAGCGCCCGGCTACAACACACACACACACACACCATTAGTGTTCAATGCTCATACTGAGTGTTTGTGAGGGAACTGCAAGGGCTTTGTGATGTGATGAAAAGCTAATAATTAACTAATTAACTTTCTAATATTTAAAATGCAAAAAAAAAAAAAAAAATTCTAAAAACATAAAAATACAACACTTAAAATACAAATATAAGATAGAAATATATTTTGTTTACCTGCATGTCATGTGACCATCAGAGAAACATGAACAAGCAAATGTGTATTTAAATAAATATTTTAAACAATATCTTTAAATAATTTATATAATATACAAAAAAAAAATAGTAACCCAAAGTTTTAGTTTAAACATTTACAATCTAGAAGTTGAAATAAATTATTTTATTACCTCACTCACCAATTATATATTTTGTATAATATATAAATTAAATATTGTAATTATATTAATAATATAATACAGGGTTATTAGTTTAAGTTTTTGTTATTAACACTTGAAAAACTTAAACTGGCAATAAATAAAAACTAAAACTAAAACTGAAATGGAAATATATATATATAATAAAATAATAATAATAATAATAATAAAGACAACCAAGTCTGATCCAAAATCAATAAATAATCAAACTCAGATTACTTAATAATAATAATAATAATAATAATAATAATAATAATAATAATAATAATAATAAGTAATCTGAGTTTGATTATTTATTGATTATGGATCAGACCTGGGATGGCTTCATAATAATAATAATTTGAGTTTGACTGATTATGAATCAGACATTGGTTGGCTTCACAATACTACTACTACTACTAATAATAATACTGAAAGTAATCAGTAAACAAGTAATCAGACCTTGGTGATCTTGCTGAGTCGGGTGGGATCGATGGGTCTGTTCTTGGTGGAAATGGGCACCGTGTTCCAGCCGTCATCAGGTGCCTGGTTGCCACGGGAACCAGGTGTGTGTGACCCCCCGCGAGACCCCATGCCCCCCCCTCCACCACCACCTCCTCCTCCTCCTCCTCCACCACCTCCTCCTCCTCTTCCTTCTCCTCCTCTTCCCTCCTTCTTAGACATGAGCTGCTGCTGAACTTTGGCCTGCTCTCGGTGCTCCTCAAGCTCCGCCTCCTTGTGGATCTGCTCGATGGTCTTCGGCCCCAGATCTCCTCTGCGCGGAACCCAGTTATTCTGAGAAACAGAAATGCTTTAAAGTCAACATTAAATCAAAATGGACAATTCGTATTTTTTTATGGAATATCACAATATTTATTTTAAACGATTTCAAATAAGAATCAGAATGACTTCCCCTCATCTCTTCTCTGATGATGAGGGCGGGGCTATAACCTGTCACTCACATGAGATCCACCAATAGCAAACCACAACCATCCAATCAATTCCCCACAGACAAAATCAAGCCCCGCCCACATTTGTTCTTGTTTGAGAAGCGGTTTCACTCGGATATACAATACACAGCACAATAGAGAAGAAAAGACTAACACGTTTTCCCTTTCATTCCCTTTCAAATGTTCCAGGTTATTTTCAACGTAACGTGCAGCAACATGATTTCAATGATCACTAATTGTAGTCGTCAATCAGTTTGTAAAAACAACAAAACAGAAGGCATTTAAAAGTGATGCACTTAATGAAAGTCTGAGGGAAGGTCTTGCAAAGGGTTAAATGAAGCATTGCTACTGAAGCGCTTGAAATCTCCAGTATAAATGTGTGTGTAAATCCACCTTTTTAAGGTTTGAGAGGAAAAAATGATAAAAAAAAAAGGGTGGTAATGGACAACAACACACTGAAAATTGTGTTTCCACTGTCACTCTTTTATTCCCTCCCTCTTTTCTGAACTTCAGTTGTGCTTCATCTGAAATGAAACTTAAAACTGTCTTGGGTGTAAGTGTGTGTGACACACTGAGAGAAAGAGCTACGACTGCCACGGCACAGAAATCTTTTTACTTTAATTCATGCTCCTGGTTTTATTGCGCACAAGGTTTGATCCTGCAAGAGGAAAAAGTGAATCGTTCACCACAGACTATTAATTAATTAAGTAAATACTGGATTCTGATTGAAAGACAACTTTAAAAAGTCTAGCATGCGCTCTGGTTTGTTCAAGGAAGGGAAAATGGCAGAAGTGTGACAGTGTATGTCACACTCACACTCACACACACACTCATCACTGTGTTCCAGTCCACTTTTAGACACATACTTGCGAACTTCCCTAAGCACTTCCCCTCGGGGGAATCCCTGCCGCCATTTTGAAGTGCGTTCCACTTCGTGAAGTGGACGAGGGAAGTTTATATGGACAGACCCTCGACCCCTCGATTTTGACAGAGGGAGCGAGTCTACTTCATATGTACACTTCAGACAGCTCCATATACCACAATGCAACACGATTGTGACGTCAACGCATATTGCGTTTAATTTATCCCACCACAAACAACTCTATGATATATTAATTATTTTTATTTTATTTTTTATTTTTTTCGTGACCTGATGGAGTTTTTTCGGTTCCTTGCCACTGTTGCCTTTGGCTTGCTCAGTTGGGGATATTTAATTAATTAATCAATCAACAATACTATTGATCAGCATTACCAAACGTGGACGTTCCACTAGAAACAAACATTGATGTATTATTTTAATTTAATACTGTGAAGCTGCTTTGATACAATCTGTATTGTGAAAAGCGCTATATAAATAAACTTGAAAAACATTTTTTAAACAACTCAAACACACCTATATACACATAGAATAAATAATAAAATCAACCCCATAGTGGATTGTAAGTGATCAAGGGCTTATTAGCATGCTCCAATTCAGCCTATTGCAAAGGTCTGTAAGACTGAAAATACTGGTTGAGGCCCTGGTCTGAGACAAAGGGCTAATTACCATTTGACCTCCCCCATACGACCTCACTTCCGCAAACTACTAAGAACTCACACAAGAATATGGTTTAATGTGAATGTTTATCATTGACTGTTATGTTTTTGGTGTCATTTGAAATGTCTCAAAGTGAGTGGTACAGATATCTCATATCCAGATAGATAAAATAAAAGGTAATAAGGTTTTAAGAGTTTATGGATAACTGACTTACAAAGGAAGGTGGTCTCTCAAGCAAATGGTCACCCACCCCCATGAAGGTGCGACCACTGCATGCAAATTTATTTTGTTAGCACATGTTTCCATGTGAAAGAGGTCTGACTATTTAATGAGATGCAGCAGAGAGTTCGGGGCCTTTTCTGTACTTCAGATCGGCCCGTGAGGCTGAGAGATATAGATCTCTCAGCCTCACGTATTTCTTAATGTTGGGTTTGCATCTTCTCTCTATTCCAGAGCATTTGATGTTTTGTATCGATTATCTTTGAATTGATTATGAAATTGGCATGATATATTTACCTGACATAATAAATTGTTACATTTGATTATTCTAACTGACTTTGACATTATTTTCATTGAAGAGTTAAACGGAATAGTCAAACATTCGCTCACTTTTAGTGAGGCATAGATATTATTAAAACCTTTCATTTATGGAGTCAGATGAAATAAACGAGAGAATACATGATTAATGTATTGCATTTAACCAACCAATACTTTGCATGAGTGAGGACAGAGCACGTGATAACCTTCCCCGTGTATTGGCGGACTGGCAGATTGGACCAATATATAACGGGCCTTACAGTCCGCCAGTAGTGGGCACTCAATGACATACATCCGAGTGAACGAGACGGAGGGAAGTTAGCGACTGAAGGGCATGACAATGTTGGACTGGAACGCAGCCTGATGACGTACTTGATTAATCAAACACGTAGTTAATGTTTGACGCGCATGCGCGGAATAGGATGATTTTAACACGTTTCTCGTATTTAAATGTAATTTAAACTGTAATGCAGAGTTAAAGATAGAATAAATAGATACAAATGGTTGTTTCATTAGACACTACTAGCTATAGTGTATTTACAATTTATTTAAGCAACATTTCATCAAATTGGTATCGAAAAACTATCGTTCAGGAATCGGTATCGAAGTCAAGGTATCGATATCAATTATTTTTAACTATACCCAGCCCTACTCACACACACTCATACAGCTGCACACACACTCTTACCCGTCGTAAATCAATAACGTCCTGCAGCATGAAGCGGATTCTGGAAGAGGTTTTCCGCTCCTTAATAATCTTCTCCATTTGGTGGAAATATTGATCCATCCGGGGCTGAAAACACAGAGACACACAGCTCAATATCAACACACACACACACACATCTTTCGTCCGCTCTTAGATGTCACGTGTGTACGCTCACCTTCGCCTTCTCGAAGTCCAGGTCCTTCCCGATGGTGGACAGCAGCCGGCACAGACACTCCAGACTCTCCTCGTCGTGGTTCTTCAGCAGCTTCACGATGCAGTCGTGCATGATGGTCTCCGTCAACATCTTCAGCTTGAACAACTCGCCGATGAACTTGATGTTGCCTAGTGATCGCCGACGGGCTTTGTCTTTGGCGTCCTCAAGCTCCTCCTTCAACCTTTGCTTCACCTCTTCCTGTAGAGACAGGAAGTGAAGTCATCATAAATACCATTGTGTATAACGATGTGACATGGGCAACACATATACACACACACACACGCATACATTTAGTATGGCATACGGGCATTATATTGTATTTTTGTATATTATTGTATATTACAACTGTTCTTTCTGGTTCTCAAATCTGATTGAGATTCCAGCCGTGCGATATTCACACAGTATCAGAACTGGAACCGTTTCACAGTTTGTTTCACAATTACTGTTGTGTCACAAAATGTAGTTATTTAGACCTCAAATATGCAAACATATACATTTTACAATCTGTTCAGAAGCTTTCGCAGGTTCGAGCTCCGGGCCATTTATGTTTAATGTTAAATAGTGGTTAAACATATGATTAATTTGGGGTATATCAAACTGGCAATCTTTGGTCTTATTAATCTATTACTTTTTCCAGAGCAAATCGATTTTGGTTTAGGAGAAAATTAAGTTTCATAACTTTATATTTAGGCCATATTTAACTTAAATCCTGTACTAGAGCGCTGCTTGTCCGTTTGACTGAATTGTTTGCTTGTGTTTATTTCCTATTGTCTTTTATAATGGCTTTTGTTGTTAGTTTAAATATTGTTGCTCAATAAATATTTTAGAAAAATATGCCGCATTATGCCTTATTTATTTACTCCCTTGTGCCGTCAAACTGTTGTATAAACGCAATATCACACTCGTAGCCGTGCGATATGTGATCCTGGACCACAAAACTAGTCACATGGGTCAATTTTTTGAAAAGTTGAATAAATAAGCTTTCCATTGATGTGTGGTTTGTTATGATAGGACAATATTTGGTCGAGATACAACTATTGTAAATCTGGAATCTGAGGATGCAGAAAAATCTAAACATTGAGAAAATCTCCTTTAAAGTTGTTCATTTATGTTGGCGATTGTGCTGCATTCACTCACACAAATACATGTTTTATATACTTACGGTAGGAAATTTACTAAATATCTTCATGGAACATGATCTTTACTTAATATCCTCATGATTTTTGCCATAAAAGTAAAATGGATAATTTTGACCCATACAATGTATTGTTGGCTATTGCCACAGATATACCCGTGCGACTCGTGACTGGTTTTGTGATCAGAGCTACGAGTGTGATATTGTCCATTTAATGTGTAACCGTGCAATATGCAATGATAAATACTCTCTAAGCCCTAACATTAGATAGTCTAATCAAATAATAGCAATGAAAGGTTCATTGCACAGAAACTTCCCATAGTATGAAGTATGCATGCTATAAACTGAGGAAATGGTCAGATTGGCATGCTACTTCGAACACAGTCTTAGAACAGTTTGCATACTGTCTTCCTGATATAAATCATGATGATTGCAAATCATGTTTCAAACAGCAGTCAAAAGTTACCGTACATCATACTGACGGATTTCCAGAGTATGCATTCATCCCTGCAGTGTGGGAAAATACTGCACGAAAGCGTGATATGGCTTAGGGCGATTATGCAGTTGCAAAAGCTGAGAATTAATTCAAATAAATGCAAAGCGTGTTTTACAGTGAAGTGCAGCACTGTGTTCTTTTACAACATGATTTATAACGTTAGAAAAATTTGCATTTGGGATTTTTTTGTTCCTACCCCTGTGGCCGCATCCAACTCTTTCTGCTTCTTCTCAAACGTTTCATCATCATCTTTATCCTTCTCGAACTCTTTCTGACAGCGATTCAGCAGCAGTTTCCTGAAATTCACTGACACTCCAGGTTTGTCTGTGGTGGGAACTTTCAGCTGTGACGAGAGAGACAAAACACACATTTACACAGCTAGAGTTGAAGAATGTGCTTTAGTGATCACACACTGGTCAGACACATGACACATCACTGCTAGGGACGCACCGATATGAACATTTTGGCTGATACCGATAACTCTTTATACTTGAAAGCCGATAACCGATATATTGGCCGATAAATCTAAATCCAAATTCTTATTCAATTTTTGAGAGCCTGATTACAAAAACAAAAGTCTCACCATTAAAACCCATGTTCCAAGCACACATTTATACTGTTCTCATTATTATTTTACATAGACTATATGACAGACTTGTGCCGCACATGTTGCACTTTTCCTTTTTGAAGTGATTCCAATCATATTTCAAGCAATTTAAAACCATCATGTTGAACAGTGCGCATCTGAAGTGTCTCAGATGAAGGAAATAATCCATTATTTATCAGCTTTAATATATATATATATATATATTAGGGCTGTCAAACGATTAATCGCGATTAATCGCATCCAAAATAAAAGTTTGTGTTTACATAATATATGTGTGTGTACGGTGTATAATTATTTTCTATATATAAATACACACACATGCATGTATATATTTAAGAAATATTTGCATGTATATACTGTGTATATATATTTATATTATATATAAATATTTTACATATAAATAACATTTTTCTTAAATATATATGCATGTGTGTGTATTTATATATAGAAAATCATTATACTCTATACACACATATATTATGTAAACACAAACTTTTATTTTGGATGCGATTAATCGTTTGACAGCCCTAATATATATATATTTTTTCTTATATCGAGCATCCCTAATTACGGCGATCATCACTTTGATCACCAATGCTACATTTTTCTAAATCTCATAATCAATGTCAAGTATTCATTACTTCAATGAGCTCATTGTTTCTGCCTTTAATTATGAAATTGTTTAAATTATTTTGCTAACTGTGATTTAGTATATGTACATTTCTGAAATACATAACTTAGACAGTTTCCTCTGATAACAGATCACTCTAAATGGTAATGTGGACTTTGAAACACTGGCTATTTTTACATGCACAACTTTTGTTTCAATCGGACTGAATTCATTTAGTGTGTTTAAATGTAGTGTTTACATGAACGCTAATCGTGTGATCGGTTTGATGTGCGTGTTTATGTCACAAGCTTCAAATCGGGATAGTTTTTGGCTAGATAGATTTTCCCGCTGTTTGTGCATAATAACTATTCTCATAAATTGCTTCTTTATAAGTTTTAACAGTGTTAATGATCACATGTTAACAGCAGACTTAATATTTATCCATTTCTGGTCATAATTTGGAGACTGAACCATTGTGCTTATATTTATCACGCAGTAAAAATGCCCAAAACCAGTCGTCTGTGGATGCGAGTCCTAAACAAGTACTTGTTGGACGTTGTCCTGCTCCACTTCACAGACGCAGAGGGAAAGGAGAATTATAGGATGACGGGACACTTATTTATATGACACTTTATTCAACAGGAATAACAGCTCTTTCTACGTCATTGCAAATGCGCAGTCCTTTCAGTTTCGGGTTTTCAATCCGATCAAGTGTTTACAAGTTCTCTCGATCGGATTAGAAAAGGAATAAACCACTTCTTTCAATCCGATCGAAATTTAATTTGGATTGAGCTCAATCGAGTTGAGCCGTCAATCATTTGGTTGCATGTAAACGTAGCCAATGTGTATTGTGAAAAACGCTATACAAATACATGTGAATTGAATTGAATAAAAATGAATAGATTTTGATTAGTTTAGCCTGTTGTCATGAGACTGGTCTTGATAGATCCCTTGGATCATGCCGAG
>CM040800.1:3412496-3429996 GCA_022829025.1 Squalius cephalus | reverse complement strand
ATTGTTTAATTAATATATGATTTTTCTTAAATGCAACAAACAAGCACAGCAGAAAAAAAAAAAAAATTGTTCCCAAATCTTTGTTAAAATAAAGATTATTTCCTTCTGCTTTGTATTTTGAATCTTCCCTCCAAATGATCTGCTGGTTTTGTCTCTGTGTTCATAAAGCATTTGTGTCTTTCCCTTGCTGGATTCGGGAAGTTGCATCAGAATAGCCACATAATAAGTAATCGGCTTGATCAATATATCACTATATTTGTCACTAATTTTCAAGACTTAATTTGCAATAATTTGAAGTACATCAACTTTAAAATGATCCGATGCATGTTATTTATCCCACGTTACCTGCTTTATACTGGTATTTCTGTTCGGTGGGTGAGGTCGGTGTTGGACTCCGCGGTTTGATGTTTTCAGCATCAAGTTTGTCCTCTTTCTCCTCCCACGTCTCGTCCAGGTCTTCAGGAGGGGGCGGGGCCACTGGAGGCGTGTTCTCTAGCTCCGCCTCCACTGCAGGTGCGACCTCTGGCTCAGGTGGAGTGGGCTTTACAATCAGACGACAGGTAACGTTTAACTCAAGAAGGCCTATGCATATCGACCCATTAGATAAGCTCAAAATAATAATAAACAATGGTCCCACTTTATATTAAGTGGCTTTCACTACTATGTACTAACATTGAGATTAGTAATTTGATGCAATGGTCTTGTCTATGACAGAACGAATCATGTACATACATGTCTTTATATTGTACGGTAACACTTTATTTTACACTGTCCATATGTTACATGTACTTACCATAGTAATAACAGTAAATTATGCATAATTACATGCAACTAACCCTCAACCAAACCCCTAACCCTATAGTAAGTACATGTAGTTCACTAATATTACTCAGTACTTAAATATATAATTACACTGTAACAATGACATCTTAAAATAAAGTGTAACCCATTGTACTTAAATATTTTAAAAATACCTGCATGTAATTACAGCTGTAACTAATTTATGTAATGACATGTATAATTACATTGTTGACCCTCCCATACCACCACACCCGTCCCAAACCTGTCCCGTATCACACCTCAATAGCAGCACAAGTGTTTTACCCTACAACATGAACACAATAAGTACATTGTACTTATTTTTCGATGCAAGTACATGGTACTTAAAGCCACTTAATATAACGATTATTATCATTATCCCCATCACTTTATCACTCAGAATTCATCCCTCCGTGCTAGAAAACAAATCCA
Source organism: Squalius cephalus (assembly GCA_022829025.1). Lineage (NCBI taxonomy): Eukaryota > Metazoa > Chordata > Actinopteri > Cypriniformes > Leuciscidae > Squalius > Squalius cephalus. The sequence continues at coordinate 3,428,745 of CM040800.1, read as the reverse complement.
TAACATTTTACAGACAGGTTGAATTTTGCACTGCGAGTGAAATCTGTATTTTCAAAACAGGTTTTATTTGCTTTAAAGCCTGTAAATGGTTAAAAAAAAAAGTTGAGTCTGGGATTCACATCACTCATGATGTGATAAAAGCATCTGCCAAACGCACATAATGAACAGGCCTTGGACTGAGCTTTTGTTATTGAATGAACACACAGTCGTTGTTTCTGGGCATGAAACAGTTGGCGCTCTTCTACACACCTCTTTGAAGGCATCAAGAAGATCTCCCGCCTCCTTCTTGTTCAGGTCTTTCATTTTTCTCTTCTTCTTTGGCACAGAAACCACTGCAAATACATAAACACACACTGAGTATGAAGACATGCTCTATTGACTAAACACTGTGGCTGCATCAAATTCCAGCAGAGGAGAGTCGAAAGAGCTTTAGTCCAGAAACACACTCTATGCAAGTACACAAACGCTAATGCTTGGTCAATGTACTGTAAGGCCTGCAATATTGGTCCAATTGCCGGTTCGCCAATACACGGGGAAGGTTATCACGTGTTCTGTCCTCACTCAAGTATTGGTTGGTTAAATTTGTAATACATTAATCATATGTATTCTCTCGTTAATTCATCTGACTCCATAAATGAAAGGTTTTAATAATATCTGTGCCTCACTTAAAGTGAGCGAATGTTTGACTATTCCTTTTAACCATTAAATGAACAATGTCAAAATCAGTTAGAATAATCACATGTAACAATTTAATATTTCAGATATCCAAGATCAATTCCACAATCAATTCAAATATATAGAACATGATTATACATTGGTTACACCAAAGAATCTTACCCAGCTTGTACCTGAGATAGAGAGAGAGCAAGGGAAAGAAAGAGAAAGAGAGAGAGAGAGAGAGAGAGAGAGAGAGAGAGAGAGAGAGAGAGAGAGAGAGAGAGAGAGAGAGAGAGAGAGAGAGAGAGACAGACAGACAGACAGACAGACAGACAGAGCACCTATTCCATTCGTGTCCAGCAAAGAAGAGCGCGCGAACACCTTTCTTTATCCTGTCTGACCAGGTGACATGGGGGATGGGTGCACCCTCAAAATGGCTTCTTATTCAACAAAAGGGGGGTGGCATTATCTGGACCAGTTTTCTCTAAACTTCTCTAAACCTTATTTCCTTTTATTTAATCTATCTGGATATGAGATATCTGCACCACTCACTTTGAGACATTTCAAATGACACCAAAAACATAACAGTCAATGATAAACATTCACATTAAACCATGTTCTTGTATGAGTTGTTCTTAGTAGTTTGTGAGAGGAAGTCAGGCCGTGTGGGGGAGGTCGAATGTTAATTAGCCATCAGGGCCTTTTGCCTCATGCAGGCCTCAACCAGTATTTTCAGTCTTACAGTACGCTGCCTCATTTAGCATATAGTACTTAACGTACGTTCTTACATTACTATGATAGGTATAGGAGCTGCATGATTCATCGTTAAAAGAATGTGATCTCGATTCAAACTTTGAATCATTTATTTTGATGGTCCCTTTAACACATTCTGTTGACTATGTGTAACATTTTACCAACATGTCTACTAACTCTCATTAGAGTGTTGGTAGAGTATTAGTAGACTGGTAGGGTTAGGGTTAGGATAAGCTGACATGTACTTGCAAAGTACCTTATAGTCAACAAAACGTCTGTTGGAGGACTATCAGTATAAAGAGTTAGCAGACACACTGGTGCAACGTTACATATAGTCAACAAAATATTCAAAAGGGACCATCAAAATAAAGTGTGACCACGATGATTCATACAGTAATGAAACAAGTGAAATCTTAATGAGTGAGTCATTGAATCACTCAATCAAGAAATTCGTTCAAAAACGATGATTCATCCAGTAATGAAACAATTGAAGACTTTGAGTGAGTCACTAGACTCATTCAATCAAGAGATTCGTTCAAAAACGACGATTCATCCAGTAATGAAACAATTGAAGACTTTGAGTGAGTCATTGAATCATTCAATCAAGAGATTAGTTCAAAAACGATGATTCATCCAGTAATGAAACAATTGAAGACTTTGAGTGAGTCACTAGAATCATTCAATCAAGAGATTCGTTCAAAAACGACGATTCATCCAGTAATGAAACAATTGAAGACTTTGAGTGAGTCATTGAATCATTCATTCAAGAGATTAGTTCAAAAACGATGATTCATCCAGTAATGAAACAAGTGAAGACTTTATGAGCGAGTCATTGAATCATTCATTCAAGAGATTCGTTCAAAAATACTGATTTATCCAGTAATGAAACAAGTGAAATCTTTATGAGCGAGTCATTGAATCATTCACTTAACGTGTGTTCTTGTGTTACAACTGAAGGTATAGAGCGGCACAATTAATCGTGAAAATCGTGATCTCGATTCAAACTTTGAATTATTGATTCAAGAGATTCTGTCAAAAACGCTGATTCATCCAGTAATGAAACAAGTGAAATCTTTATTTTAGTGAGTTACTGAATCATTCATTCAAACCATAATCATGAAAGAATTGTGCAGGTCTAGAAGGTATCAAACCTCCGAACTCAAGGAGGCGCTAGAGTTTCCTTCGAATTTCATTAAACCAGGTGTGTTATTCTTCAGGTAGTTGGATATAAACATGTTGACATTAACTTGCTCAGCTATATTCTCTACATGCCCAGCATGACTGATGGCAGAAGTTTATGCTAATGCCTACTATATCTCACCTAATGTCAACACTTGCACTATGTAGTATTGATGTAAACAAAACTAAAACCATTGAAAACTGAAATAAATACTAAAATAACACCGTCACTGTGTTACGAACTGCCTTACGCACCTTGTAAAGTACTCTCCGAGGGCGTGGTCTGTGTAGTGGGCGTGTCCTCTCGCTCTTCTGTCGGAGGGGGCGTGGCTTTAGAAACGCTCGCAACAACCTCTGAAGGGGCGGTGGCTTCCCTCAAAAGTGGTTCGGGGGTTTCCTTGGCAACGAGTGAAGTTGTTTCCTTGACGACAAGTGGAGTTTCCAGGACTTGTTTAGTAGGTGTCTCCTTGACATCAGGCATTTCCTTGACAACAGTCTCCTGCGTAAGGGCTTCCGAATCAACCGCTTTGGGCGCTTCCTTGGCAACCACAGGGACAGCTGCCTTGACAACAAGAGCAGGGCTTCCCTTGACAACAAGAGCAGGGGTCTCCTTTACAACAGGAGCGGTGGTCTCCTTGACGACAGGGGCGGCGGTCTCCTTGACAGGAACAGGTATCTCCTTGACAACTGGAGGAATAGACTCCTTGACAACTGGAGGAATATGCTCCTTGACAACTGGAGGAATATGCTCCTTGACAACCGGAGGAATAGGCTCCTTGACAACCGGAGGAATAGGCTCCTTGACAACCGGAGGAATAGGCTCCTTGACAACCGGAGGAATAGGCTCCTTGACAAATGGAGGAATAGGCTCCTTGAAAAATGGAGGAGTAGGCTCCTGAACAACAGAAGCTGGCACCTTAACAACAGGAGCTGGCACTTCCTTAACAACCGCAACAGGGGTCTCCTTGACAACCTGAAGAGGAACAGTCCTATCCGGAATTTCCATGGTAATCGGTGGTGCTTCTTTAGTGATGTCTGGCTCAGCAATAGGGCTGATGTCTCTTGCCGGGACTCCGTTGAACAGCTGGAGCTCCTCCGGTTGCACTATCGGAGATTCAAGCACAGGCTCCGCCTGGGGGGCGGGGACCGGCATCGGTACACTCACAGGCCCCTCCTCTTTGCTCTTAGGGGGTGTGGCTTCTGCACTATTAAAAGGGGGCGAATCCACCACTGTAGGTGCCACATGGGCGTCGTCTGCAGGCGCTAGGGGCGGAGCATCTACCGTGTCGCTTATCGGACTGGTAGGGGGCGGAGTCTGCGGGGTGTCGGGTAACGGGCTTTCACCTGGAGGGATGGGAAACTCCTCCCTGGTTGTCATGACGACCGGAGACGTGGCGTTGTCACCGTTGGGCTTTAAGAAATAGTTTATGCAAAAATTAAAATTCATTATATATTATTTGTACGAAATATCATAAATCATCAGATTATTAGTCACAGCATCGAATATATTTATGATTAAATATGATTCTGAATAATTAAATGGCGTTGAGCCTTACGACAGCTAATCAGTTTGAGGATACCATTAAATAAAACAAAACAGAAAAAAAAAAAAATCTTTCTCTTGTAAAATAGCTTTGTATCTCTGGTGCTGTTTTTTTTTTTTATTTATTATTATTTTTTTTTTTATGAATTTCTCACTTCACCGGAATGGAAACACAGGCACTTGCTGTGTGAACACAAACAACAAAAAAAATAATTTACATGATTCGAAAAGGTTAAATGGTCCTGAAAAAAAAAATTCACACTTGTTTTGTTCGTGGTAAAAAATGAGCGCGTTTGAAACGAATGGGAAGCAAATACTTTCACCTAGTGGAAGCGTTTGGGACTGCGCCCAATGAAAATCTCACTAGATGCTAATTTTTTTGAGCTTGTTTAGATTTATGGCTTCGATTTTATCAGTTTTAGAGCAAAACATGTTTTGGAAAATATATATTTCATATAAAAAAAGTATTTTAATGCATTTTACATAAGAATAACTTTAAACATCTATAACTTTTTCTTTTTTTTACTTCAGCAATAATCTGCCAAGTGTTGTCTTTTTAAAGAGACCAAACTTACGTCGAGATTTACGATAGTTTAAGTTGGAAATTTCATTTTCAAGTCTCAACTCAAAAAGTGGTTTTTGGATCATAACTATTCCATAAATATAATTTAGTACCATAAAATAACCTAAAAATACAAAAATATTAAAGAAAAAACTTTTCGAATAAAAATATTAGTACATTCATTTAATTGAAATAATAATTAAAAAAACAGTCATTTTTGACCGGCACGTGAGGAGAACCAAAGGGTTAATTTATGTAATTTTTGACCGGCACGTGAGGAGAACCAAAGGGTTCATTCCAGTCATTTTTTGAGCAGCAATTTTTCAGTTCATAAAATAATGAGCTGTTCTTTCACAAAATCAGTGCATTGATAATGATAATGTAAATCATGACACAAAACATGTCATGATGACAATATCCCAACATATAATTTAATGTAATTAAATGAAATTCGCATCAGTATTGATGGCAAATGTGTCATAGCAATTTGGTGCTATAAGTCATTTGAATCGGCATGAGGGTGTGTAAAGTCTCATGCGTTCAGGTGTGTGTGTGTTACCTGTGGAGGCGTTGGTGTCAAGCCACTGCGACCACCTGACATGATCTCTTCTGTGATGTCACGACCTCCCTGGTTAGGGTCTCTGATCCTGATCTAGAGAGAAGCATTTAAAACACGTAACAAAGTATGAGAACATGATAACTTAACATAGAAAACAGTTCGAACAACAAGAAAACATCAACAACAACGAGTGATTCAATCCAAGGAGCATTTATCAGTGCTGCAAGAGACAAAATATGCAACGAATGTCTCTGGCAAACACACACACACACACACACACACTGGAGCACCTTATAAAGAAGAGAATGCACAAGAGCCTGGAAAACTTTCACACGGCCTCTTAAAACTCGTACGAACTTAAAGCAGTCTGTTTGTCCAACTTATCTACCGCAATGAATTATATATATCAGCTTACCAGTTCAACGAGACAAACACCCCCACACACACACTCACACATTCACACACACGCATGAGACAGCACATTCCCTACCTTCCTCCCCTCGGACGGAGGGGTTGAGCTCTTCTAGGCCCGGCTCATCCTGGGGCTGAAGTTTAAACTCAGCCTGACTCGCACACACTAAACTGGGCAGCACATTCACACACGGCCTGGGCCGACGCGGGCCTCAAACTCTCTCTCACGTACAGGAGAGCAGGGAAGGAAAAATAGAGTGAGAGAGAGAGTTCGGCCTTGTGAAACGAGTGCACAGGAATGTGGAACGCCCACCACACAGAACACACACACACACACACAGAGAGAGAGAGAGAGACGGGGGTGGAGACTGAGAGCCACGTGGAGCCCTAGAACTGAACCCACTGACTTTGGTGCTTTAAATTGTTCAAATCTCACACGTTTAATGTCGCAAAAGATTTCTACTTCAAATAAATGCTGTTCTTTTGAACTTTCTATTCATCAAAGAATCCGGAAATAAAATATATACACAAGCAGCTCAACTGTGTTCAACATGGATGAGAATCATAAATGTTTCTTGAGCATCAAATCCTCATATTATACTGATTTCTGAAGGATCACGTGACACTGAAGACTGGAGTAATGATGCTGAAAATTCAGCTTTAATCACAGGAATAAATTAGACTTTACTATATATTCACAACAGAAAACAGTTATTTTACATGTAATAATATTTCACTGTTTATACTGTACTGTTGATTAGATAAATGCAGCCTTGGTGAGCAGAAGAGACTTTCAAAAACATTTTAAAAATCTTACGGGCCATTCAGAACTTAAAAATATGAGAAATAAACAAGCTAATCGACATCAAAATAAGTTTATTATTAAATCTGATTCTTAATCATTGAATGCCGTTCATCAGTTTGTTTGAGGATTCCAAAAAATACAATAAAACAGAAATAAAAACAAAATGATCAGAGAGTAGAAATCAAGCTCAATCCCAAATAAATGTTTAATGGCAAATAAGTTGTAGATTAGCAGAAAGACTGTCAATTCATAAAGCGATCAGCCGTTTTCTCACAATTTCTTTTATTTTTTTAAATTGGAAATCATGACGTAAAGCATGTCATGAAGACATAAGGCTATATCCCAACATGTAATTTCATGAGAATTAAATTCCCATGTCCTTTGTGTCAGTATTGGTGGAAAATTCTCAATGAAAGCAATATGCTGTTGTATTTAATATATTATATAATACATTAATTCATATATTACATAATACAACAGCTCGTTGCAGCTCCCTCTCTCTCTCTCTCTCTCTCTCTCCTCCTTCCACTTTCGCTCAGTTTCTATTCTTCTGAAATGCAACCTCACTGACGGACTGAATGCGAGACACGATAAGTCAAAGTCCAGCGCAGGTTCCCAGCTGTGAGCTCCCAGAGACCCTGATAACAGCAGCAAACACACGCTAACACATCCCACACTGAAGCGCTGATGCTTCACCAGTGTCCCTTAGTGGAAATGACCTTTGACCGGCTGTGGAAATACAGCAGTGCATCAACAGAACAACAGGACCAATGCATTTCAGGCTAAATGCACAATAGGGCTGTCAAAATGGCTGAGAAGCTAAATTCAAATATCTTTCTTACATATTGGCAAAATTAGAAATATTATATTCAAATTCTAAAGGCAATTACGGAAGCCCTGAACCGCAACGTAAAAAAATAAATAAAAAATCTGTAAAAAAAAAGAAAAGAATAAAGTCGAAACATTACGAGAATAAAGTCGAAACATTACGAGAATAAAGTCTAAACATTGAGAATAAAGTCTAAACATTGAGAATAAAGTCTAAACATTACGAGAATAAAGTCTAAACATTTCGAGAATAAAGTCGAAACATTTCGAGAATAAAGTCGAAACATTTCGAGAATAAAGTCGAAACATTACGAGAATAAAGTCGAAACATTTCGAGAATAAAGTCGAAAACATTACGAGAATAAAGTCGAAACATTACGAGAATAAAGTCAAAACATTGAGAATAAAGTCGAAACATTACGAGAATAAAGTCGAAACATTTCGAGAATAAAGTCGAAACATTACGAGAATAAAGTCGAAACATTACGAGAATAAAGTCGAAACATTTCGAGAATAAAGTCGAAACATTACGAGAATAAAGTCTAAACATTTCGAGAATAAAGTCGAAACATTACGAGAATAAAGTCGAAACATTACGAGAATAAAGTCGAAACATTACGAGAATAAAGTCGAAACATTTCGAGAATAAAGTCGAAACATTTCGAGAATAAAGTCGAAACATTTCGAGAATAAAGTCGAAACATTACGAGAATAAAGTCGAAACATTACGAGAATAAAGTCGAAACATTACGAGAATAAAGTCGAAACATTACGAGAATAAAGTCGAAACATTTCGAGAATAAAGTCGAAACATTTCGAGAATAAAGTCGAAACATTTCGAGAATAAAGTCGAAACATTTCGAGAATAAAGTCGAAACATTTCGAGAATAAAGTCGAAACATTGAGAATAAAGTCGAAACATTGAGAATAAAGTCGAAACATTATGAGAATAAAGTCGAAACATTGAGAATAAAGTCGAAACATTATGAGAATAAAGTCGAAACATTGAGAATAAAGTCGAAACATTACGAGAATAAAGTCGAAACATTATGAGAATAAAGTCGAAACATTGAGAATAAAGTCGAAACATTGAGAATAAAGTCGAAACATTGAGAATAAAGTCGAAACATTATAAGAATAAAGTCGAAACATTGAGAATAAAGTCGAAACATTATGAAAATAAAGTCGAAACATTGAGAATAAAGTCGAAACATTACGAGAATAAAGTCGAAACATTTCGAGAATAAAGTCGAAACATTACGAGAATAAAGTCGAAACATTACGAGAATAAAGTCGAAACATTACGAGAATAAAGTCGAAACATTACGAGAATAAAGTCGAAACATTACGAGAATAAAGTCGAAACATTTCGAGAATAAAGTCGAAACATTTCGAGAATAAAGTCGAAACATTTCGAGAATAAAGTCGAAACATTTCGAGAATAAAGTCGAAACATTTCGAGAATAAAGTCGAAACATTGAGAATAAAGTCGAAACATTATGAGAATAAAGTCGAAACATTGAGAATAAAGTCGAAACATTATGAGAATAAAGTCGAAACATTGAGAATAAAGTCGAAACATTACGAGAATAAAGTCGAAACATTATGAGAATAAAGTCGAAACATTGAGAATAAAGTCGAAACATTGAGAATAAAGTCGAAACATTGAGAATAAAGTCGAAACATTATAAGAATAAAGTCGAAACATTGAGAATAAAGTCGAAACATTATGAAAATAAAGTCGAAACATTGAGAATAAAGTCGAAACATTACGAGAATAAAGACAAAATATTTTGAGCATTCAGAAATGTCCTGTTGCTTCTACATGTTGTCTCTTCTTCTTGAGTCTCTCCATCATTGTCTGTCTCCGGTTTGAACATAAAAGGCTAAAAGTTTTTCAAATTTTCAGTGTGTGTGTGTGTGAGGTAAAAGGACATGAGCTGTTGAAGCTCCGCCCCCCTGCGCCGGGAGCAGCAGCTCATTTGCATTTAAAGGGACACACACAAAAACGGTGCGTTTTTGCTCACCCTCAAAAAGTGACAATTTTAACATGCTATAAAAAAATATCTGTTGGGTATTTTGAGCTAAAACTTCACACACACACTCTGGGGACACCAGAAGCTTATTTTACATCTTATGAAAAGGGCATTATACCACCCCTTTAAAAATATGTGACCCTGGATCACAAAACCGGTCACAAGTCACACGGGTATATTTGTGGCAATATCTAACAATACAAAATTATCGATTTTTCTTTTATGCCAAAAATCATTAGGATATTAAGTAAAGATCATGTTCCATGAAGATATTTAGTAAATTTCCTACCGTAAATATATAAAACATGTATTTGTGTGAGTGAATGCAGCACAATCGTGAACATAAATGAACAACTTTAAAGGAGATTTTCTCAATGTTTCGATTTTTTTGTACCCTCAGATTCCAGATTTACAATAGTTGTATCTAGGGCTGTGCAATTAATTGAATTTCGATTTCGGCTCCCAACGATCACCAAAATAGTACAATCAAGTAAAAACGATTATTTTGCCATGTTCTGTTTTGAAAGAACGCTCTAATTTTGTCTTGTGTTCTGAATGACGCGCGCACGCGCACATCCGCCTCTCCCGAAGCCATAAACTCTCTCAGCTTGAATGTTTAAACTGATGAGACTTAAAAAGAAGTGAAAATGATCAACTTTAGTTATGATGCAATGCTGGCCCGATTGTGCAACTGACAATTCTGTCATGTCCCGACTCCTAAACGCGAAAGTGTAGTTTCGACGCTTGCCTTGTCCAACCCATTCAGAGAGACGAGAGAGAGAGAAGACGCAGCACCGCTGAACACTCACGCGGTTTGTGAAATTGCGTCTTGGAGAAAGTTTTAAAATTATTGATTTGATTTTATAATCTGTGTGGATTAATTTAGGCTACTCATACAATCTACATGCTAAAGTGAATCAATGGTTGCGGGGGAATTTCCCGCATTATAAGTGGTAGACCTGCGGGAATTATTAAAATACTCATTGAAGTATTATCTGTTATATATATATATATATATATATATTTTAATAGTTCAAAAAGTACAATCAATGTTCAAATTTCGATTTTTTAAGAATTGTTGAAAGGTGTCTTTGGTAACACTTTACAATAAGGTTCATTAATTAGCATTAGTCAACTACCTTAGTTAACATGAACTAATAATGAACAATACTTCTACAGCATTTATTAATCTTAGTTAATATTAATTTCACCATTTACTAATACGTTATTAAAATGAAAGGTTGTATTTGTTAACATTAGTTAATGCACTGTGAACTAACATGAACAAACAATGAACAGCTGTATTTTTATTAACTAACATTAAAAAATATGAATAAATACTGTAACAAATGTATTTCTCATTGTTAGTTTATGTTAGTTAATACATTAACTAATGTTAACTAACTAACATTATTGTAAAGTGTTACCGTGTCTTTTTAATAAATGCAACACGTTCCCAAAGTCGTGAAATAATTGTGTTACATAATCGTGATTTCAATACTGACTAAAATAATCGTGATTATGATTTTTTCCATAATCGAGCAGCCCTAGTTGTATCTCGACCAAATATTGTCCTATCATAACAAACCACACATCAATGGAAAGCTTATATATTCAGCTTTCATGTGATGTATAAATCTCAAATTCAGAAAATTGACCCATATGTGACTGGTTTTGTGGTCCAGGGTATATATATTCAAAACACGAGCAGCAGGCCTTTTCAAGTCGTTGCTTAAGACCCACCTGTATTCCTTAACATTAATTTTAAGTTGAGTTTTGCTACCGTATCATTCTCTACTGTGTTGGTTTTTTAGTTTTTTTCTTTGTGTATCCTGACTTTAAGCACGTTGGTCAGCTGTGGTTGTTTTTACAAGTGCTATACAAATAAACATCGTGTGTGTTAATGAAGAAAACTTCCTCTGAGCAGAAGAACAACAACATTCAGGTGAATCTTTGCAAACCATTTCAAACAGGAAAGATGATCTTATTAAACTTTCACTTGACTGCACATAAATGCCTTCGTCAATCACATCGACCCAGAGAGCCAGTCCTTTCAAAGCCCGGATTTGCTCAGTTTTTGTGACAATTATAGAGGCATGAAATTAACAAATTAATCTGTATAGATGACATACGGCTGACTAAAATAATTGCTGAGCAAAATGATAGTTAATTTGCAAATAAATTGCTGATAAAAATGACACATTAATCTGTATAGATGACATACGGCTCACTAAAATAATTACTGAGCAAAATTTTAATTTGCAAATAAATTGTTGACAAAAATGACAAATTAATCTGTATAGATGACATACGGCTCACTAAAATAATCGCTGAGCAAAATGATTGGTAATTAGCAAAAAACATTGCTGATAAAAAATGTCAAATTAACAACCTAGAGACAGCAATATTTTCTGGAGATGCAAGTAAAAATATAAATAAATCTCAAAGCACATTCACACAAGGAACACTGAAGCTGTAGATGCGAGTCGATTCATGGCTTACCGGCTTGCGTTCGCGTCTGGGCGGGGCTTGCTGCTGTTGAGGGGGCGGGGCCTGCTGCTGCGGGGGGGCGGGGCTCATGATCACAGGCGCTGGGGCAACAGAGGGTGTAAACTGGGGCTGAGCGGGGTAATATGCCCCGGCTGGGGGAAACACACAAGAGAACAGTGTTACGAATGTCTCAAAATGCATGTGCACGGGTTTATATATCAGTTCAGTTTTAGTGAGACATCACCCAATTCAGATTCACTCGCCCTAAACATCACGTCCAAGAGAAACACTGTGGCTGGCAAAGTGGAAGTCTCAGGTCGCTTGAGGTGAAATCCTCACAAGTTAACAAGACAAAACACTGAATAATCACATCAGTGATTCGTTGCTATGTACATGCACACACACTCTCACACACTTTCACGTGCACTCACACGCGCGCACTCTCTCATACATACACACACACGCAAACACACTCCTTTAGCAAACACATAATCTGTCACAGCCAGATTTATATTTGACCTGCACACCCTCAGGAAACAAGCATGTGTGTAAGAGATCGAGTGTGTCTCTCTGTCTCTGTCTCACATCTAGAACTCGGTTTTGTTTTCGTTTGCACCGTTTCTCCCTGCCTTGTTTGTTGTCATAGTGATTCATTTGATGTTGTTCATTTGAACTAGATTTTCCAAAAATTCTGTCTATGCAAAACAAATGCCAAAAGTAGTACTTTACTACTAAAGTAAAATTAAGAGAGAGGAAAAACACACCTAAACTCCTATGACCTGGTCATATGGTCACTTTTAAGCGCTCTGATTGGTTGTTTCTTTCTTTAGTCACTCTACATGTCAAACCCAACCCAACTCACGTTACTGAGGGAGACATTTAATGCTTTAGCTGTTGAATGCTAAAATATAATTGGTTATTAAATTGTTAACTGAAATAAAGCTGAAAAAAATATATATAAATGTTAGATGAAAAATGTAAAAGTTGAAATACTAAAATTACTAAACTGAATTAAAAATAAAATTAATCTAATTTAGAAATATTTAAATTATAATTAATGGAACGGCACAAGAATGTTTACGGTTTTGTATATGGTTCAGTGAAAAGTGATTAAAAAAACCTGAAAATATAAGCTAATTCACCATTTTAATGCTAAAAGGCTAAAATAAAATAACACTATGAATGGTCATAGCATGGAAAGTGCTAATTATGTACTATTTAATTGTGCATATTATATTTTATTATTTGTATTAACATTTTATCTACTTTAACTATATTTAAAAAAAAAAAACATCTATGTAAAACAAATGCCAAAAATAGTACTTAACGATTTAAATTAAATTAAGAGAGGAAAAAAACACACCTAAACTCCTCTTACCTGGTCACATGGTCACTTTTAAGCGCTCTGATTCGTTGTTTCTTTCTTTAGTCACTCTCTACATGTCAAACCCAACTCGCATTACTGAGGGAGCATTGTTCACCAGACTAAATATAGTCAAAACTCACAGAAAGACGGACAGAAAGTCAGATATTAATCAGTGTGACGTACCGTCAGAGTTTCTTCTGGACGCTCTGTTGCCCATGATAATCTCTCAAACCTTCACATCTACACTGAGCTCGACGACGCCTGGTCTACCCTGCTCTCCCTGTCTGTGGACACACAGGTCAGCGAGTCCTCTGGGTGTCGTGAGAGACACACTGAAGACTGACGTGTGTGTGTGTGTGTGTGTGTGTGTGTGTGTGTGTGTGTGTGTGTGTGTGTGTGTGTGTGTGTGTGTGTGTGTGTGTGTGTGTGTGTGAGATTTGATCCGGTGAACGTGCTGGTGGGGGTTTGACTAAAATAACATCACTTCCACAACCAGAGAGAGTGAGCGAGCGAATGAGTGCTGATCCAGGATCTTTAGGACACTGTTAAAGCAACACCAAAGCACTTTTCCTCTTTGGTCCCCCTACAGGCTGGAAGCGGAATTGTCCATTAACACTGTCGTAAATAATTTAGCCTACCGTCGCACGCACGCTCGCTGTTTATCCAGCACCGGCTTTGGAAATAACAATGTCCACAAACAAGGTAGACTATGTTGCATGATTTTATGAAAGTATGATGTATTGCGACAGAATATCAGAAATGAAGAAAAACAAAATAATGACATTGCTTGCTATTTTTTTGCTATTGTAACGTTTGCCGTAAAGCAAGTCAAATTTGTAGTTTCTTATGTCTCATTTGAACTACAGATCTGCTACCTGATCTGGCAAACTTGCATAGTGCGGTTATAGCCGATAGAGGGTCGCAAAGCGAATGCAGAAGTGCCGTTCACCCTGTTACGAGTTGATGAACCACTGAAACCATTTTGGAAACATTATTAAGGTACAAACAAAAATCTTTGGTGTTGCTTTAAAACAAACCCAAACATACATTTATAAGGTCACTTTTGATTTTTCTGAACAGCGCCGACACCAGAGGACGGGAGGGATCCGATATACACGAGTGATGATAACGCTGGGAATAATGCTATCCACCTTATCCCTGACGCGTTTTGAATTATGGGTGGCACTTCCGGTTTAGGGAACTTCCATTCAAAAAGGCTGAAACGAATAATTTCAAATCATAAGGTTGCCCTACAAATAAAGCTGATCCGTCAGTTTGACTAGAAATCCTCAAATCCTCACATCTCTTTCCAGGTTTGTTTTCACAGGTAAATGCAACCGACTAAAGATAGTCGGGAACACATCCACGCACGGCTTGGGCTCTGGAACCACACTCCTTGAAAGAGAATGGACTCTTTACCACTCTGGAAATGCCCATGGTGAGCGGCGGCGGGCTGGTGTGGGTTTGCTTATAGCCCCCCAGCTCAGACGCTATGTGTTGGAGTTCACCCCGGTGAACGAGAGGGTCGTTTCCCTGCGCCTTCGGGTTGAGGATAGGCCAAACGGCAGTGCAGAGTACCCGGCCCTCTTGGAGTCTCTGGGAGGGGTGCTGGAAAGTGCTTCGACTGGGGACACCGTCGTTCTACTGGGGGACTTCAATGCCCACGTGGGCAGCGACAGTGACACTTGGAGGGACATTATTGGGAGGAACGGCCCCCCTGATCTGAACCCGAGCGGTGTTCTGTTATTGGACTTCTGTGCTAGTTACAGCTTGTCCATAACGAACACCATGTTCAAACATAAGCGTGTCCATCAGTGCATGTGGCACCAGGACACCCTAGGCCATAGGTCGATGATCGACTTTGTGGTCGTTTCATCTGACCTCCGGCCGTATGTCTTGGACACTCGGGTGAAGAGAGGGGTGGAGCTGTCAACTGATCACCACCTGGTGTTGAGTTGGATCCGATGGCAGAGGAGGAAGCTGAATAGACTTGGCAGACCCAAACGTACTGTGAGGGTCTGCTGGGAACGTTTGGCCGAGTCTCCTGTCAGAGAGATCTTCAACTCCCACCTCCGGCAGAGCTTCGATCAGATCCCGAGGGAGTCTGGAGATATTGAGTCCGAATGGACCATGTTCTCCACCTCCATTGTCGAAGCGGCCACTCGGAGCTGTGGCCGTAAGGTCTCCGGTGCCTGTCGAGGCGACATCCCCGAACCCGGTGGTCCGAGGTAAGGGATGCCGTCAAGCTGAAGGAGGAGTCCTATCAGGCCTGACTGGCTTGTGGGACTCCTGAGGCAGCTGACGGGTACCGGCAGGCCAAGCGGACTGCAGCCCAGGTGGTTGTGGAGGCAAAAAAAAATCGGGCCTGGGAGGAGTTCGGTGAGGCCATGGAGAAGGACTATCGGTTGGCCTCGAAGAGATTCTGGCAAACCGTCTGGCACCTCAGGAGAGGGAAGCAGTGCCCTACCAATGCTGTCTACAGTAGAGGTGGGCAGCTGTTGACCTCAACTAGGGATGTCATCGGACGGTGGAAGGAATACTTCGAGGATCTCCTCAATCCCAGCGATGCGTCTTCCATTGAGGAAGCAGAGGCTGAGGGCTCGGAGGTGGACTCGTCCATCACCCAAGCTGAAGTCACTGAGGTAGTCAAGAAGCTCCTCGCTGGCAAGGCACCGGGGGTGGATGAGATCCGCACCGAGTACCTCAAGTCTCTGGATGTTGTGGGGCTGTCTTTGGCTGACACGTCTCTGCAGCATCACGTGGCAGTCGGGGATAGTGCCTTTGTGCTGGCAGACCGGGGTGGTGGTCCCTCTTTTTAAGAAGGGGGACCGGAGGGAGTGCTCCAACTACAGGGGGATCTCACTTCTCAGCCTCCCAGGGAAAGTCTATGCCAGGGTAAATGGAGAGGAGAATCCGGCCGATAGTAGAACCTCGGATTCAGGAGGAACAGTGTGGTTTTCGTCCAGGCCGTGGAACACTGGACCAGCTCTATACCCTCTCCAGGGTGCTGGAGGGTTCATGGGAGTTTGCCCAACCAATCCACATGTGCTTTGTGGATTT